>NQLW01000082.1:352503-381080 GCA_002312845.1 Kalanchoe fedtschenkoi
TAATTAATTAGTTTTCTAAAATGATACACATGCCTGAATTCTTGTCATATTTGCAGACTGAACTGGTTATTGAGCCAAGGTATCCCATGTTTGGTGGGTGGAGAACTTCATTCACTATTGGATATGGTTTGCCACTTGAGGACTTATTATTTGTTTCAGAGGGAAAGCGTTTCCTCAACATCACTTTTGGCTGCCCGATGAATGAAGTGATTATTGACAGACTGGTCGTGAAGGTCAGTTACTTCATCAATATATCTTCTGCAGTATTCAATACTAGTAACTGTTATAGCTGGAAATCTATTTATATGCGCACCTACAAATGCATTTTTACTTGTGATAGATTCATCAAGGATGGACAGAAAACCATCTGGCAGATAGTTATCAAGTCGTCGCCGGTCGGCGACCTGTCGTCCCGGCGGATCTGAGCAGAAAGTCACTTGGACGACACCCACTTGCCCGTTTTGGCGTCCCCTGGCGTCCGACGGCGTCCCGAGGCGTACATGACGACAGAAAATAAAAAAAATCAGAATTTAGAAGAAAATCATATTAGGGTTTTGCCTGTAATTGGAATATGGAATCCATAGATTCACAATCAATAATTCAAAAGGTTGAAAAAAGAAAGAAGAAGGAAATAAAAAGAGAATCAAAGGAAGAGGAAGTCATCCATTCGGCATTCAATGCGGTTGCGAAGAGAAGCCACCGACACCGACTGCTCGAGCGAAGAAGAGGGCTGTTATTGCTGTCGAAGAAGAAAGAGAAACATAGCTTGTTGAGTGTAACATGTAGACTGTAGAGTGAGTATTTGCATTTAATGTTTATCTTTTAATATTTGTGTGTAATATTTTACTGAAAAGTTATTGTGTGTAACTGTGTATTGATAATCAGATCTGTCATTCTTATCTTACTCCCTCTCTCTTTTAATATATTTCGTTTAAGATTAATTTGAGTAGATTAAGTTGAAATTAATGCTAGCAGTTAAATAAATTTAATAAGTGGGTGGTTGGTGTTTTTTTTAAAAAAATTCATGCAAAAAGTAAAATTGATAGATTATTACTAGTAATGAATGATTTTTTTATTGATTATGATAAAGAAGTGATTAATGCTTGACATTTTAAGATAGTTGTTGATATTAAATACACATTGAAAATTGTTAAATGACAATTAAAAGTGGACAAAAAAATTCGGTTTAGTGACATGAAAAAGATGACAGAGGGAGTATCTTGTACACAACTACGCATAAAAAGACAAAAAAGCTGTCAACTATCACAAGTATGGAATATGGAGTTATGGAATAAGGCATACTCCCTCTCTCCGGTATTAGATGTCGCGCAGCCAAAAAGCTCGTATTAAGGGAGTAATTTATGGAAGATGGAATGAAATAAATATGAAAGGTAGTTGAGATGAGAGAGAAGTAAAATAGATGAGGATTGGTGAGTATTTGAATTGTTGTTGAAAAGATAAAATTTTATAATTAATGTTTGACTTTTAAGGAAATTATGAGAATTAAATGTGCGTTGGAATTGTTGAGTGACAAATAAAAATGGACAAATAAATTCGGTTAAGTGACATGTAAAAGATGACAGATGGAGTAGAGGAGGTTTATATATTATTATAAATGCAATAAAGAGTATTTATGTCTCCTCGAAGCCTCCTCCATGGAAAGTTGCGTAATGCAGTTTTTTTACTTGAAATAATTCTTTTAATAAATTATCTTATTATCTTATATATTACTTAGGGTTTATCATTAACTTTTAATAAGTATGGATTATTTCGTTGTAGTGTTGTTTAACTTTCAATAACTTTTAATAAGTAGGAATTATAAATAACTTTCACTAATTAATATTATTTTATATATTCTTATTATGTTATGTTATTTTGAAATACTAAAATAAGTTATCTATTTGATTTTATTTGCTTACTGAATTAAATATACTATTTAATTTGCTTATTAACTTAAATATTTTATTTATAAAAATTAATTTGATATATCTGGATTTTTATTCAATTATGTTACAGATTGTTACAGATAATGGTTCAAATTACAAGGCAGCCGGTCATCTGTTGATGTCAAAAATTCCCACTCTTTTTTGAACACCATGCGCTGCGGACTGTATTGATTTAATACTGGAAGATATTGGGAAGATGAGTGAGTTTGAAAGAACCATATATGACGCAAAAAGGATCACAACATTTATTTACAGACATGGACGCGTGCTTGATGCATTCAGAAATATAGCGAATGAGGATTTAGTGAGAGCTGGAGTTACAAGATTTGCCACGACCTTTTTGACGTTTCAGAGTTTATTCAAGAATAAAGAACACCTGAAGACGTTATTTTCTACAGATCAATATAAAATGTCAAGTGCAGGAAAGACAGAAAATGGAAAAAGAGTGTCTTCAACAGTGAGCAATATTAATTTCTGGCGCCATGTAGAAGATTGTCTCCAAGCTTCACTACCTCTACTTCTGGTATGAACTTCATAGTGTATTCTCATATATTACTAGCATATAATGCTTACATTTGTCTTTTATTTTTTATTTATTAGGTATTGAGAGTGGTAGATGGAGATGAAAAATCAGCTTTACCAGAAATATCAGCGGCTATGGAATATGCGAAGAGGAAAATAACGGCATCATTGGATAGAAAGCCAGCTTTACTTCAGAAGGTGATTAAAAAGATTGATGAAAGATGGTACAATCAAATGGAGCAATCAATATACGGAGCTGGCCTGTTTCTAAATCCTGGTAAATATTTTGATATTTTAAATGTGAATGATGCTCGTGCTTCAAAATTGCGAGAGGATTTTAATGATGTTCTGGAGAAAATGGTGTCTGATCGAGACTTAAGAAATAAAATAAGTAATTCAGCCGACAACTACCAAAATTCTAAAGGAGCCTTCGAGAGACCCATGGCAATAGAGCAAAGGAAAATAAAAAATCCTCGTAAGTATCACATTCATGTAGCTTAGTTTTACATACACGTTCAATACTTTATATATAATTAGAAATTACTTAATTTTATATTAGGTGCTTGGTGCGATGCTTACGGTGGACGTGATCATGACCTTCAAAAATTTGCTAGAAGAATTGTTAGCCTTTGTTGTTCATCTGCTGGATGTGAGCGTAACTGGAGCGCATTTGAAAATGTAAGTAATCTATTGATTAAAAATATAATATTAGAAAAATATTAATTTACCGTTATAGATACTTAATAATTTTTTATTTGTATAGATCCATACAAAGAAGAGAAACCGCTTGGAGCATCAACGACTCAATGATTTGGTGTACATCCAATATAATCGTAAAATTGAATCTAGGTTCAAGAAGAGGCGTGAACTTGGAAAGTTGTTTGATCCATTAGTGCTGGAGGACTTTCATTGGAGCAATGAATGGGTTGATAGCTCCATACGGCAGATGGAAGAAAAGGAGGCAATTCTTCGAGAGCTTGATGACTACACTACTCATATAATATATCGAGACACTACGCCCATCACATATTGTCGCTGCGATCGTGTTGATATATCTTCTTCCTCTTCGAACCCAGCACTTGAATCTGTTTCTATTGACGACGAAGATGTTGATGATGATTATGGATTGGAGACTGATAGAACGAATGAAAGTAACACAGGAGTAGAAGAAGTAGGATACAATTTAGAATTTGATGAGTTCGATTTACGAATGTTTGTTTTTAATTTTGTTATTTTGACTAATTTAATTTAAATTTACTTCATATTTTTGGTTGTTAATGTGTTTATTAGATATTACAATTGATTAATAAACTTCACTACATAGACAATAATGTTTTTATTATTTTACTTCATGTATGTAGATGTACATATATATATTAAATACTTCATATTTAATGTGTTTATTTTGACTAATTTTATTTAAATTTACTTCATATTTTTGGTTGTTAATGTGTTTATTAGATATTACAATTGATTAATAAACTTCACTACATAGACAATAATGTTTTTATTATTTTACTTCATGTATGTAGATGTACATATATATATTAAATACTTCATATTTAATGTGTCTATTTTGACTAATTTTATTTAAATTTACTTCATATTTTTGGTTGTTAATGTGTTTATTAGATATTACAATTGATTAATAAACTTCACTACATAGACAATAATGTTTTTATTATTTTACTTCATGTATGTAGATGTACATATATATATATATTAAATACATCTTGAACTTGAAAACGTCATAACGACTTGAAACGACAAATTTTCCGCCATGTCGACTAGTTGTCCTGGCGGTATCTCAGAGTCAGTGACTCGCAGAGACGACTTGATAACCTTATATAGTGGCGAAACAAGGTTGCGCATTTACTGCCTAAGGAAACAAGGAAAGAGAAATGCAATAGAACCTAGTGGCGAAACACTCTTATATAGTGGAGTAGACACGGATTTGTGTATTTCTTAATTACATAATCGGATACTCAGCTTGTCATCTTCCACTGTTGCCAGGACATTTAATTCCCTTGGTAGAGTCAGAAACTCAAAACTTCCCAACCGCGGGGTGGGATGAAATTTTGCTGGTAGGTCAGACATTAAGTGATGTTAATTTTTAGGGAGTGCAATGCATAATCATCTCATAATATGGGTGCGTTTGGTAGCAAGTACAGGATAAGAAGGTATTATTAGTACCGGGATAAATAATACCACCTCTCATGAAGGTATTACTAATCCTTGTTCACAAAGGTAAAATTTGTACTTGGGATTATTAATACTAATCCTTCAGTCGTACCAAACACGTTACATCGGGATTAATAATCTTATCCCGCTTTCAATACCCGCTACCAAACGTGACCTTAAGTCACATATATTGTCCATATGTATCTCCTTGTCTAGTAAGCTTATCAACTGCATCTTCATTTGTGCTAACCTCTAGGCCTGTGGCACATATGCAGATGCAATTAGGGGTGTAAATATGGGTTGAAAATTGAATTTGAGTTGAGTTTTTCATAACTCAAAGTCATTTGTAATAAAATAACTCAACCCAAACCCAACCCAAATTCAAAACAACCCAACCCAACACAACCCAAATTCAAAATTGTTAATTTGGGTTGAATTTGGGTCAACCCATTTATTTTAATTAATAAAGAAATAAAAAATTGAAACATAAAAATATTTTTTATTTTTTTAATATTTTTTTTATTTTTTATTTTTATATATTTGTAATTCGGGTTGTGTTTTACAATTTGGGTCAACCCGAATTAAATTTATCCAACCCAATGACCAACCCAACCCAAAAAAAAAAAACTCAAAACCCAATCCAAATAAAATAATTTAACCCAAATTTAATTTAATTGAGTTTATTTGGGTTGGGTTTCGGTTTGACCGGAAACCCTAACACTCTTAGATGCAACTATGTCTGACAGAGAATTTAGAACTCCTCAGAACCTCCTAACACAATTTGCTTGCTCTTCTCAAACAAGCCGTTGTGGTGTACTCCTATTTGACGACTCCTGGAAGACCACAAGAACAGGAATACGATTGAAGTTGCTTCCTGCAGGGGAGAAGTTGATGATGATGAACTTCTCAGCCTTCCATTATAATGCGAGGTTCGTAGATTTCACCAGATATGTGTGAACGAAACTTCTGGAAGAGAAGATGAGGAGATGGGGATCTTACATTAGCTACTACAACTTACAGCTATTTGTTGATGCCCGGACGTGGTTGGGTTTCATGCACATGGGGAGTTACATGTTAAGGTCACCAAGAAATCGGACGACACAAGCTCATACCCTAGAAAACAAGTACCATTTGCTGCCAACATATTGTTGGTAACTAAGGGTACCATAATTCATCCGGCCAGTGATTTACTACACAATATCGGTCTCCAAACTCATATTCAATTTATGATGAACTGATTCATAACTAGTTTGACTCTACTATTAAAATGTATGAAGGGGTATGTGCTGACCACCGAGTCTGATTTAAATGCTTAAGAGTCCTTACCCTTACCTTTTTTTTTAAGGTAATTCATGCATCTTGTCTTTCCTTTATTTATGGCGTCACAAGTATCATAAGAGCGTTGAACTGTTGTAATTACTGACCAGCCATGTTTGACTATGTTGTGTAATATCATTGAATTTGAGCTGCCAAAGCAAAAAGTCTCCTCTCCTCCTTATCCTTTTGCACTTCTCTTTTGTTGAATCCTCTGACCCGTAATTCTTCTCATCAAAATCTTTGTACGTATACGCATTTTTGAGGAACCTTCCTCCCTTCCAATTGTTAGCAGCTACCTTGACTTGCACCGAAATAGACTAACGCAGATCCTTGCCCTGAACCGTAAGAAACTTGAACTCCCCTCTATCGAGTATGGTCATCAATAATATTGGTCCCTGACAGTTACCTGTATATTCTTTTCGTTGCTTCTATCCTATGCTAACATAATGAACGCTATGTTTGGATGTTCGCTCACCCAGTAGGACGATGTTTTCAGCTTATCATCTCCTTTATAAATAAATATCACTCACTTATCTATAACTATTTACTTTGGACCGCAAAGCAAACCTCCAATCTATAAATGTCACTCCCACACACGCACCAACACTCCTTGTACACTCCATCCATTCATTCGTTCGTCAAACCATAAAATACTCCACTCCAACAACCCCTCTCTCTCTCTCCCCCCACATGACTCGCACGCTCAGACTCCTCCTCGCCTCCCCGCCACCCCCACCCGCCCTCGAGCAGCTCAACTCTGACTTCGTCGTCATCCTCGCCGCCCTGCTCTGCGCCTTGATCTGCTTCCTGGGCCTGGTCGCGGTCGCCCGCTGCGCCTGGCTCCGCCGTTTCGCCAACCAGCGCAACCCACCTCCCCCTCCCGCAGCCGCCAACAAGGGGTTGAAGAAGAAGGTCCTCAGGTCCTTGCCCACCCAGCCTTACTCACCCCACTTCGCCCAGGCCGACTGCGCCATCTGCCTGGCTGAGTTCGCCGACGGGGATCAGCTGCGAGTTCTGCCCCAGTGCGGACACGGCTTCCACGTGGCGTGTATTGATACCTGGCTCGGATCCCACTCCTCCTGCCCCTCCTGCCGCCAGATTTTGGTTGTCGGGAGGTGCAGGAAGTGCGGTGGGGTGCCTCCCGAGAGCGGCGCCTCTGGATCTTCCGAGGTCAGGAGGAAGGAGAGGGAAGATGGTGAAGCGCAACTGCCCCAGTACCTGCCTTAGCCGCTCATTCATCATCATCATCACCCACACCAACACACAACTGAAGAATTCAGCTCCATTGGTTCTATCTTCTCATTTGCTCAACCCAATTCTTAAATATGAAAGAGCAGAGCAGGAACAGAACAAGAGCAAGAACAGGACAGGGGTTTGATGGAATTAGGTAGTCAACTAGATTAGTGCAGATCAATAGGTGAGTTTGATTAGTATTAGGTTGTCGATCCTGTTGCTGCTGCTGCTGCTTTGTCTGACTTCATGCCTGCCTGGTGATTGGTAAAGTTGGTAAATACACAACTCATTAAATATGATGCTAGTTTGGTCGTTGATGTGTTGTCTTACATTACATTCGACAGCTTTCAGCACATGTGCATACATGTGGTAATGAAATGAGAAACCCAGAAGAGAGAAGAACACTCTTAAATATCTCCCCACCAAAATTTGCGGTATACGTGTGCACATTGAATTTGATGCACTGCTTTACTGAAGCACTCGGGAAATGTGTCTGGGTTTAGGACTCCGGGATTCGAGCGAGGCGCACAAGGGTTGTCCCCTCATGTTCCGACCCTGAAGAAGTTGTCTTGTCCGATGCGATGCCATAGGATCAGTCAAGAGTCACACTGTTTGAAGCATATATACTTGGTGCAAGCAAATAAATACAGTATCATATACGCATAGTATGTTTCTTTTGAGGGGAGTGGAATGAAGCCTTCTTCCAGGCTCCAGCTAGTTCATGAATGAAGCTTTTTTCGAGCAAGGGATGGAATGGGATTCTTCTTTCCTGGTGCCTTTTACCTTGCCAACCTAGCAAAGCTAAGCCACCAGTAATACTTTAAAAGTAAATTTGTGTCTGTCCCGTCGCTAATTCATCATTCTCATAAATTTTATTCTTATAAATTTCTCGTACACATTAAATAAAATTTTTATTCATCTATCTTATCATAACTGTTATATTTTTTTTATATTATATTAATTATCAATTTCTTAACTGATTCATACCACTATTATGATCAATATTTTAATATTTAATTACAAGCATATTCGGCGCTTTTAATATTAAATGTCGTAAAAGGCCGATCCAATTTAATTAAAAAATGTAATCAATATATGGCTCTTACAATTAAAAAGCATCGTATAAAGTACTTCCTCCGTCTTGTATTACATGTCGTTTAAGGTTAAACTGGGTAGATTAAGGTAATATTTAATACTAGCGGTTAGATAAATTTAATAAGTAAAGATTTTATGTATATTTTAAAATTTTGTATAAAAGGTAGAATTGATAGATTATTACTGGTGTAAAATTATTTTTTATAAATTATAATAATGAAATCATTAATGTTGACTTTTTACGGTAGTTTTGTATATTTAATACGCATTGAAAAGTGTTAAGTGACAAATAAAAATAAATAAAAAAATTCAATTAAGTGACATGTAAAAGAGGACATAAAGAATAGTAAATTTATTGTGACAATTGTTTTAAAGATAAGTCAAATCACACTTAGCTTAGCATTATCACCAATTAAATATCATGAAATTATGACCACAAGATTGATTACAATAATGATTACACAACCACACAATCCAACCCAACGACAATTATGTGATCACATACGAAACAACCATCAACTTCTCATTAATAACTTTGCTTATTATTTACTCCCTCCGTCCTCTAATACATGTCATTTAAGGTTAATTTGAGTAGATTAAGGTGAAGTTAATGTTAGCGATTGAACAAATTTAATGAGTGGGTGGTTGATGTTTTTTTTTTAAATTCGTACAAAAAGTAAAATTGATAGATTATTACTGGTCATGAATAATTTTTTTTTGATTATGATAAAGAAGTGATTAATGTTTGATATTTTAAGGTAGTTGTTGATATTAAATATGCATCGAAAATTGTTAAGTGACAAATAAAAGTGGACAAAAAAAATCGGTTAAGTGACATATAAAATAGGACAGAGAGAGTACGTAATACACGATAATCCCAATTACACACCACATAAATAGACTTTAATATCACATACTCCCTCCGTCCTCTATTAAATGTCGTTTAAGATTAATTTGAGTAGATTAAGGTGAAATTAATGCTAACGGTTGAACAAATTTAATGAATGAGTAATTAATATTTTTATAAAAAAAATTGTGCAAAAAGTAAAATTGGTAGATGATTACTGGTGGGGAATGTATTTTTTATTGAATATGATAATGAAGTGATTAATGTTTGACATTTTAAGGTAGTCGTTGACATTAAATACGCATTGAAAATTGTTAAGTAATAAATAAAAATGAACAAAAAAAATTCAGTTAATTGACATGTAAAAGAGGACAGAGGAAGTAACAATCACCTCAAAAACAATTGAAGTACGTTGATCTTGAGTTCCCTTTTTTATTTGGGGAAAAACCCAAAAGGGGCCCTGAACTATCACCACTTTCCCAATTGCGGTCAGAACTACCATGATTTTCAAAAAGGGTGCAATGAAAAAAAAATTAGACTGATTTTCTAAATTAAAATGTGCTATTACATTCCAAACCTAATATTATTATAAGACTTAGATTTGTGTGCAAAAATTATGTCATTTGATTATCAAAAGACGTCGTTTTCTTTATGTGCGCAAAATGATATAATTTATTTTGATAATCAAACGATGTAATTTTCGCACACAAATTTAAATCTTATAATAATATTATGTTAGGAATGTGATGGTAAATTTTATTTTAGAAAATCAATCCATTTTTTTTTCATTGCACCCTTTTTGGAAATCGTGATAGTTCTGACCGTAATTGGGTAATCGGTGATAGTTCAGGGCCCCTTTTGAATTTTATCCCTTTTTATTTTACCTTAATTTGTCACACACACACTCGTTTTCCTCACTCTATAATTTCATTCTCGGGATAGGATTATCTAAGTGACATAAAGATCATTGGCCAAGCCACACATCATCTGAACAGTAGTCATTTGACCTTCGTAAATTTTTGGGTGCAACGAGAACATTTTTATAGATGCGTCTTATATTTTTGTTCGAAAACGACACTATTTTAGTCGTTGGTTCATTCCACAACTTAATTTAGTAATAACAATGAAAAATAAAAAAATCAAAAAAAATTACATACATATTATTTTTATTTAGAAAAATTTAAATAAAAAATTAAATTTATAAAATTTATATTTTATTCATTATTTATACATTTTATTCACGGAATGTTGAAGAATATTCAGTGATTTTATATTTGTATTCATCTCAAAAGCAATATTTTTTAGGGACACCATGTTCATCAGATGAGTTACTATGTTCACCAGATGAGCTGTTATATTCATCAGCTGTAGTTATATTTATCAAATGAGCTATTATGTATATCACATGAATTATTATGTTCAGTATCAAACTGTTGAACATATTTATTCATCTGATGAACATTGATATTCACCTGATGAACATAGATATTCATTTGATGATCGTAGCAATTTTAAAGAATATAAAATGTAAAATTTATGAATTTATTGATTCTACTTTTATTTCAATTCTGTGTTAAAATAATTTTATTTCTTTTTTTCTAATTTTTTATGAGTTTTTCATTTTTCATTATTCATATTAAGTTGGACTGGGTTTAATGGACTGAACACGACATAAAGTGACATCGGTTGATGGGTGCTCTTAATGTATTCATGGATCATTAATTTAACCACACCAAATTTTGTAAGTCAGTGTAAAATTATGTATGTTTGTAGTAATTTTTTTTTCTCATAAAAATATATATTTGATCTCTAAAATTAAACAATCACAACACTGTGACCCTTCTGACCCCTCTAAGGCTCTAACTTTTATCCACACCTCTATGATCTCCTAACTTTTATTTCCAGCTCTGCCGCTGATAAGGATCATAGTGATTTTATATTGTTGAATGTGTATATGGGCGACAAGCAAGTAATATGTTTGAAATGGATTGATTGTTAAATATATGAGTGGTGATTTAAATAATGTTAAATTTGATTTTCGTAGTAACTGTGATCAATCTAGACCATTGAATTTTTAAATTGAATTGCAGAGATCTTGAAGCTGAATTTCATTTATTATGGAGAAAGTTTACTTGGTATGCTCTAGTTTGGTGTGCTCCCTTACATGCCCATTTGACAGTTTTCAGAACATGTTCGTTCATTCACACTCACACTCATTGTTGAGTGGACATAGTTTATTATGTGAGCGTGAACACAATCAATCACGAGGCGTTACTTGTTACGTTGAAAAATTAAAGTGATACATGACGATTCACTATTAGTGTTTTTTTTTTAATTTTTCAACACGATAAGTAGTGCGGCTACACGATCGACTATGTATAACCAAGAATAACTCGTTCATACACTAGCATGATGCTTGTTAGTATTTGGTTCATGTTCTTGTTGTTTGTTGTTGATCCCTCTTAAATATCCCTCATCTAGATTTTGGATACATGTGGGCGTATTAAATTTACCGAAGTGCAAATATATTTTGTTCAATTCAATTCACCTCTGTTTCGATTTAGCGATTCTCATTTCGACATTGTGAGAACTGATAACCACATATTCTTGTATTATGAATGTCGATTTGAACTCGTCTAAATTGAAGCTTTCTAAGTGCCATCTCGTTTGCATTCTCGAGTGATGAGTCCGGATGGTGACTCTGGGATTCGAGCAATGCGCACAAGGGTTGTCCGTCATGTTCCGACCTGAGGAGTAGATCCAGTGTTTGTCCGACGCCATGCCATAGGATCACTCGAGAATTACATAATGAAATATCAACTTGTTACAAATATATCAAATATGAATGTGATTTTTGAGAAAGTGATTTTTGAATAGACTCACTCAATAGTCAATACATCAGGTAAGGTATGGATTCTTTCAATGAGAAATTATCATTGAATATCTCCACTAATCATATAAAAAATATAAAATCAAAATAACACATAATAATTTTTTATTTTAAAATGTACATGGTAAGTAAAAGTGTCATATACACACTACTTATTTATCAATCCACATTACAATCGTGGGTGAATCCACCCAACAATATTATGACTCTTTTCAAGCAAGGGATGTCTTGGTGGTAGACCGGGAAAATGGAATGGGATTCTACTTTCCTGACTGGTGACCCTACGATTACCTAATTAAGCCAGCATATTATTGTATGAAGCTTCAAATTTTTTTACCTCTGTTGTGAGGTATTATTAAACCATTCTTATATTTCAAATTCAAATTATGTTCGTATCAAACATAGCATGGATAGTGCGACAGCTGATTCATAATGATTTTGACTATAATAACAAAGTGTGAAAGGAATGTGACCCCTACTCATCCGTGAGAAGACTAGATATACGCACGAAATAGCCGCATTCGTATTTGCCATATAACTAAATAGGTTAAAAAAAACTACACAAACTTAATGGGACGAAATACAATTTGAGCTTTTACAACTGCCCCTCAGGGCCTCGGTCAGGTTGCGCTTCTTGTCATAACTAGATAGAACAAGTAAAAGCATACATTCAAGCAAGTCCTAATGTCTATTGTCATGCTAATTGAATTAGTAGTTAATTGTATTTTGTTTTTGTAAAATATTAAAATAGATCTTGAACTATATCATTTTTCCAATTACAGTTCAAACTATCTGAATTATAACAACTGTTCGATGAAAAAAAAATTGGATTAATTTAGTATGTTGTTTAAGATTATTTGGTTTGATTCATTAATTACAATTTATTTTATTAAATTTGTTGAGATTATGATTTATGGAGTATGAAAATATGTCATTTTGTTTATGTAAATGAAATCCTACCATTTAATTTCATTACGAGAATGAGATAGTTTGTACGCACAAGTCTGTTTGTTATAATAATATTAGTTTATGAGTATACTTGTAAATATTATTTGATAAATTTAATTTTTTTTCTTGCACCCTTTTCGGCATTTCAATTAGTTCGGACTGTAATTGAACAAGTGGTGATAGTTTGAGTCTCTTTTCAATTTATTTCTTTTTTTTGTGACTAAAGATTACACATCTCAGAATCAACTCTCGCACATCTCCAACATATCTATAATCATGTAATATTATTGAAGCTCAAACCTAAAATACGTATACAACGCTTTAGATCATCATACCAACATTATTAATTATATATTAAAAGAAAACATTTGACACAATTTGGTTGGTCAAATTCTTCAGCCTGCTACCCCAAATCCCTAGTGGGGTTTTGCTTGATTGGAACATGCACCAACCATTCTTGTTGTGGTAGAGAAGTCAAAATCACACTTAGCTTTTCCTCCAATTAAATACCTAAAATTATGACCACAAGACAAAATGATGGACTGAGATACTTAACTCCACATCTCATTACAATAACAATCATACAACCACACAACTCAACCCAACCCATAATTACGTGATCACATACCAAACAATTGTTGTCTTTTCATTAATCACTTTGTTTATAATCTAATACACAAATGACAGCTACACACCACACATTTATGCCCACATCATACTTTACATTCCACTAATATAAGCTTTTCCTAAACCTAAAATTCTTGTCTTACATACTGAACTTTTAAGTTCACACAGTAATGTACTCAATTAACAATTGAACTATTGTTTCAACTTGTTTATCTTTTCAGCACCAATTTTTACTAGCTTCTTTTATACACGGTTGTTTATTTCAATGTTCTAGGTTCAAGTCCTGTTGATATTGCATTTACGCTTAGATATGTTGAAGGTGCACGTGAGCTGATCCGCAGTGAGTATGGGCGTACACTATCAAGGTGGAGGGGGGTGTGCGACTCCTGGCCACCAAGAGATGAAGTGGGGAACCACTATTGATCCCCTTAAAAAAAAGTGACATAGAGACCATAGAAATATATAGATGAATCTGATGGTTCGTGCGCATTGTTTATATTATTAATTAGTGAATGACACGTGACAGTTTAAAAAACATAGTAATATCATTATTTATGGATTTTTTTTTAATCCGGAGAACCGTATTTCTTCCGGACCAGCTTAAACTCCGGGAGAGGCTCCACACACGCCCGATTACCCAGCCTCTTAGGTATTTTATAGAATAATCGTCAAATTGGTGTTAGCCAAGATTCGAACCTGAGACCCAATGAGGGTTAATCTTGGTGATTTGTCTCACAGCCAACTCATTGACTCAGAATCGAATACCATTTATGGATGTTAGTCATCACCATCCATAAAAATTCGTCGCATATCATCTTAACTTTCAAACTACTGTGTGACGGTTGCGCTGTCAATAAAAATTGATAAATTGATGAACCAAATTAAATCAAAATGATAGGATCGGACTGGATCAGAGTGTTAGAGGTTTGGTTGCTGTTGTAATTTTTGAAAATCAACTATTAATGGTTAGGTTCAATTTTTTATTTTTTTCAAACCGAACATAACCAAACCAAGCTATTTCATTATATTTTAGATCATATAAAAATTTAATTAAATATATAATATAAATTATTAGTTCTATATTACAATTGATATAAAAAGTCGCATACATAGTAAATAGGGATAAAACCCAAAAGGGGCCCCGAACTACCACCGCTTACCCAATTGCGGTCAGAACTACCACGATTTCCAAAAAGGGTGCGATGAAAAAAAAATTAAACTGATTTTCTAAAATAAAATTTACCATTACATTCCTAACCTAATATTATTATAAGACTTAAATTTGTGTGCGAAGATTACGTCATTTGGTTATCAAAAAACGTCGTTTTCTTTATGTGCGCAAAATGGTATAATTTATTTTGATAACCAAACGATGTAATTTTTGCACACAAATATAAGTCTTGTAATAATATTAGGTTAGGAATGTAATGGTAAATTTTATTTTAAAAAATCAGTTTAATTTTTTTTTCATCGCACCCTTTTTGGAAATCGTGGTAGTTCTGACCGCAATTGGGTAAGCGGTGATAGTTCAGGACCCCTTTTGAGTTTTTCCCCTAGTAAATAAACGTCATAAAAAAATAAGTGGAATCATATAGTTTGATTTTTTTAGGCTAGCGATTTGAGTCGGTTTCAAAATTTACAAATTGATTATTAACTGTTCGATTTGAAATTTTATTAAAAATATCAAACTGAACCAAATACGGATTCCTTGTGTCCAAAGTAGACATGCCTGACCAGATACATATAAAACTCTCTCAAATGGTTAAAGAATCATGGTAATGTCACATGAGAATGTCATTATAGATGATATTGTAATGGCTTGAGTTAGAGTGATTGACTGTCAAATAACTTGTCGGAGATTCATAATTTCATATGATAGGTTTGATTAATATATATTGGTATATGTCACGCTTCAGAGTCGGATCTAATCTGATTTGGTCGATTTACTTGATCGAGGGCTAAGTTTGAGAAATCCAAATTAGATCCAAACTGATCGGATGAGTTGGAGAACTTATCTGAAGAGGAAGGTCGGGGCGTTAGCCGCTCGGCAAGGCCAAGGCGGGATCCAGGCGCAGGGCCATGCTCGCTTGGCAGGAGCAGGTCCGGATCCAAGAGGCGCGCTGGCTTGGCTGCTCGGAGGGTCAAGGCCAGGGCTCGCAAGCGCGGGGCCTTGGTGCCCCGGCGAGAGACTCGGGTGAGGAACTCGGCTGGCTCGAGAGCTTCGGCGGATCGAGGTGAGAGGACCAGGCATCGGGACCTTGGCTTCTTGGCAGAGCCAAGGCAGGGATCCGGATTACTCCGGATCAGGCAGGATCAGTCTTGGGTCGGGCTGGATCACTTGGAAGGCCATCAACGGATTTTTGGGCAACAGGCTCAGCTGGATCTGGGCGTTTCGAGGCGCTGAGCAGATTAAGTGTTGAGAAAACACTTGGGCAGCGCACTGTAGTGGGTGAAATGAGCTATTTATAGCCTAGATTAGGAGCAGGCACTAACTTGGCAAAGGGGCATGAATGATGTCAGTTCGGCAATGGTTGTACCCTTTGGGAAATGGTACATCCCATAGGGTTTTTTGTGATAAATAGTGGTGTTGTGCAGAAAAATAAGACAGATTGTGTAATCCTTATTTTGTATACACTTGATATTAATAAAAAGTCGAGCAATTCTCCCTACATATCTCTGTCCAATTATCTGTCCAAACACTTAGAAAAATATTTACTGTGCACTTATCTAGTTCTTGGATTAGATTCGAGATGCTGAGCAAGGCGTTGAGGCCTTGTTGCCATACGGATCCGCTTCTTGTAATCCTCGATAAAGGATTAGGGAGTAGGCCCGTGACAACATATATGATAAAATGAATAATAATGAATATATTTTTGAATGTATTTTTTTTAAAAGTAATATATATTCAGTTATTAATGCCTAATAAAATAAAAAACTTACTATCAACATAAACATTTATAGTTATATCGATCATACAATAAAAAATTTAAATTGTGTATAAATAACAAAATTTAAAATACAAAAAACAATAAGATCTTTTTGAAAATAAATTAAACACTTATATTTATAAGTAATGGCTATTGTTTTTTGTAAAAGGGCTTTTTGTATTGATAAGAGGGAGGGATGTACAAGAAAGAAAGAAAAAATTAGTACAAACTATAGAATACTAGAAAAGAATCAGAAAATGAAAGAACCATCTAAACTATGCTAGAAGGTGTTCCAAGTAAATTATGTGAGCCCAAGAATTGTTGAAAACAGAGGGTTTAATCTTGGAAATGTTCTTGATCTTCGAAGTTGAATCCCATTTAATTGACTGAAGAATTCTAGCTCTCATAAGGTTTTAATTTGAAGATCTTCAAGTTTCTTCATTTCCAAATGTTGAAAGAATAAGCAGCTATGTAACATAAATATATGAGTACGAGTTCGGGAGAAGCAAAACTGAAGTCATTGGACCAGAAGATTAAAATATCCCACGAAAAAAAGTTGATCAAAACCGGAAAGAAGCGAAAATTTAATAAATCTGAGAATAGTCCCATCGTGTGATGATATACAATTTGTGGGCAGGAACAACATAATGAGCAGAGGTCATCTGACAGAAATCCCAGATGATGAAGTATGGATCTGGTCGAAGTCTCTTATTGCAAGTTTGCCACCTTAGAAAGGAGTGCTTTTGATGGCTTAACTTGTTTCATACTAGATTGAACCATACAGGTTTTGAGCTGCTTGGAATTCAAAATTTGAAAACTGACCTTGAAGAAAATGGTTGTCCTGGAAGTTTTCAAATATTTGTTTCAGGGTCATAGCAATACAAAGCCAAATCTCTAAATTTCATTACTTGTTTTAGAGGCCAGGGAGTAGAATGCTGAATGGTTACCTTATGTATATATTTTTCTGTCACATTTTATTTCAATACCTAGTAGAATATATTCAAAATGTCAACATGAAAGTGAAGGGATTTTCGTCAAAAGAAAAAAAAGTTAAAAACATTAACATCACTAATAAAAATTGACACAATAGACGACGCTTCTAACTAAAAAGCATTATTTAATATTTTTCTACGAACAATTTCATGCAGTTGAAATAGTGTTGTATCAAAAGATGAAGACCTTTCTTCAACATTGAAACGAAATGCTCCGAATTCTGACACAACTTAATGCGAAACTTCAATGAAAATGCCCGTATGAAAGGTGGTTTACTTTCATCTCAGGAGAGGTATCTAGTGGCGGAGGCATAGTGTGGGAAATTGGGTATAACCATCCCCAAATCCGACCAAAATATTTGTAGATATAGTAATATATATATATATATTCTAAATTTTAATTTCAATCCAAATTTAATTTTTATAATTCTAGTTCAACAAAATTTTTTTTTTGATATAGACAGTTTAACCTAGTTAAGAGACAATTTAAGTTCATCTAATCTTCTATCGTCTGTCTGTCATCACCACTATACAATATGTGGACTTCGAAGATTGGAACGATAAATTTATTTTTTATCCAAATCTAAATTTGGAGAACCACCATTAAACATATCTTTATCTTTGATAGGAAAAATTCATGTCTATTATAGGGAAAATTCAACACGATTGATTCCGAGTAAGTAGTGAGTCAGAGGAGCGCAAATTCTTGGGTGCACCGAGAGCACTCGTTTTAATTAAAACACTCTTTCCTCTCTCAAATAAACATTAAAAATAAATAAAAAATCTAAAAAAATCAGAAAAATTAAAAAATATATATTATCTTGATTTACAAAAATTCAAATAAAAATTTATTAAATAAATTTAATATTTTATATTAATATATTAATGTTCATTTAATTTTAACTATGTTCATTGGATGATTAATTCGTCATATGAGCTGATATGTTCATCAGATGACCTACTATGTTCATCAGATATGATAATATACTCATGAAGTGAGCTGCTATGTTCATCAAATTTGATAATATGTTCATTAGATGAAAAACTATTTTTAATGAATATAAAAATATAAATTTGTGAAATAATTATTTTTATTTTTTATTTGGACTTTTCTTTTAAAATAAATTTTTAATTTTATCTGATTTTTTTAATTTTAATTTTTTATTTAAGGAATAAGAGAGTATATTAATGAAAACGACACATAAAGATGTCGTTTTGGAGCAGATTGGTGCTCTCGGTCTACCATGTTAGTCAGATTATTTTTTTATCTCTCGTTCATATGTACAAAATTCTAAAGAAAATGCTATAACACGCTATCAAAATAGAGGTGTATGTGACCTTGACACAAAAAAAACACACAAACAATGATATATGCAACATTCAACTCTTATAACTTAGATTAAGCATGAACCCACCTTCCAACACAATCGATCAAATAGCCATTTGCTCCCAACACCTCTGCTTCGATCACATTCTTTCAAAAAGCTCTTGAATTTTATCTGCATCTGATGGTAAATTAGAATTTTGAATTATTAGCAGGGTCGTCTGAGTTTCAAAATTTGTGTGAAACCGATTTTAATCTACAACTCTAAAGATAGAATACCCACAACGAGAATTTGAGTATTCCATCTTTGCGCCAACGTGGTGTAACGTTGGAGACTGATAATAATTGCTATTAATATCGTCACAGCAGAAAGAGTCACAAAAAAAATGAAAAAGTTTGAGAAGAATTATATTCTTGTCTAATTGGGTGTTCTATTTTTTTAGAAGCCGCTGAAAGAGGAGCGGGAATGGAAGAGTGGAGGAGGTCGGTCCCACCCCAGGCAGCCATTGTTGCAACTGACTTCAATTAAGGAGGAAAGTTATGATGAATATAAATATGTATTTTATGTCCATCTTGTAGATTTGTCGGATTCACACTCAAAACTAATTGATAATGAGTGGGGAGCCCAACTATATATTAGGATCAATTTAAAACTTCCCATGAGCGATGTAAAATAATACTACTATACTCAACTTGTCTAATCTATCTATGCTCTTCCCAACTTGTGCTTCAGATTTGCCAAGGATGCACTTTCTGTTCAAAATTTGGACTGCTCTTAACTTACCTCACCAAGTGAATCTCTTCTAGTGGCGCACTTGCTTAAACATTATTCCCCCAACGAACTTTTCAGTGTTATTATATGAGAACTTGATATGAAAGACATCTGATACAAAAAGTTATGTAGCATGGACTATGGATTTAGAATCTTGACAATTCCCACGATTAGAGTTTATATTTTTTGATGATCGGGTATGTGCATTATAATTTATATTACTGTGTCACGTGACAGGTTAAAAGTAACCTTGCTAGACTGGTCCAGGTAATTTAGAAGAGAAACCAAGCCACAGGCATGATATCTTGTTGATGGAAAATGACATCTTCCTCTTATTCTATTGACAACTTCTATTCATTGGAGACGATTCCCTTCTGTTGGATGAAGCACTTAAACCTATTTCCACTACATAGCCTCCCTCGCCCATTTACGACAACGTATTTCCGGTCAGCAAGATCCCAGTAGCTGCTGATGATAGAGACTACTCAACCAAGAGGTTATGGATGATCCAAGTACCAGCACATGTCACAATCATCTCTCTGGGCACCACTCATACCATATTTCCAGCTCCCAGAATCCTAGCAGAAACCACTTCTTTAATTATAATTTCACCAGCACAAAAAAATGTTTACCGAACACAGCATCCTCATGAGCTCAATCCAAGGCATAAAGAAGGGAAGTGTTGTGCATATGTACAGTCTCACATCATCCACAGGTTCAATCAAATCAATTCATAAATTGGTTTTGAGTATTTAACTTGTTGAGTATGACATTTGACAAATGTCTCACATCGGTTAGTGAGGAGAATGAGAGATCACTTATACTGGATTGTTAAACCATGATTTAACAAACTGCGATTTTCTTCAAGTATGGTAGATTTGAAATTAAATGAATGGTGGGGTAGTATGGATAACTTGTAGAAAGGATTTTTTTTACAAAATGTTTCAATCATAAGTCATCTTCATTTAAAAAAAAATTAAAATATATTTATATCACGCAATATAAGATTTCTGTCATGTCACACTATTTTTATCATTTTTTTCCACAAATTTCTCATTCACATCGAAATAAACTTTGCATACAACTATGTACAATCACTATAATTTGATTTAAATAACCAATAGTGACAGGCGACGGAGTTTTTATCTTACAATGTCGCAAAAAACACAATTAAATTAATTTAAAATAATATAGACTTTAGACGACATTTTCTGAAAATCGCCGTATAATTAAACTCTTTCTAAAAACTGCACGAAGTCGTGTTGTGTCAGAAAGAGAAAAACAGAGCGACACATCGAGATAAAACGGTTTGAAATCTTATACAAAAACAGAGCGACACATCAGAACGAAATCATACACAAACCTTACTTCAAATTTTCAGCATGAGAATGCCGTAACTATATGTTGTTTCAAATATTACTGTAAAAAGGGAGGAAAGTCTGCCGGTGACATCCACCGCTACGGTTTAGTACATTTTTTTTTAATTATTTATTTCATTGATAGTGGTCCAAAGGATCTATCGGCGAAATGCCTACAGGGGTGGCGCAAAGCCTAAGAAGGGTTCGGAGAGACTACAAAGTGGTGGCACTAGGCCTAAGAAGTGCTCGGGGAGCCTTCAAAGTGGTGGCACTAGGCCTAAGGAGGGCTCGAAGAGCCTAAAAAAGGGTGTTCCAGATTCGAACTCCAGAGGGTTCGGATCTACCATACTGAACTGATCGGGGTTGAGAAGCACTTCCATTGTACATTAGAGATTGAAGACTAGGGACAGGTAACCTAGTTCAACCAGACCAGATAGTACCATGACATCTTCCTCTTATTTTGGTTGGAACTGAGTTTCTAATGCCCACTTCCATTCATTCTCTTGGATGTCACAATGATACCTGATTCAATTATATAGCCTCCCTCACCCATTTACAGCAAGATATGTCAAGTGATTATTGAAGGATGTGATAAATTATAAATTGACTAATTGTGATTATATTATATGTTGACCAAATTAAAAGATTAATAAAAAAAATTACCATCACTAAGACTTTAATTTTTCAACCCATTGAGGGATGTCATTAACAGTGTTCACTGTTTGCCTGAACCCAAGAATAATTTCGGTATCTCCAGTCACCAAAATCCTAATAGCTGAGGATCAGCTTCATGAAACCTGGAAGCTAAGTTTTGAAGCTTGACAAGGGCAACCTCAAATCCCTGACAATTAACACGAATCTACTGTTACATTGAACACATTTCATCCCATCGTCTAGTAGGTACAGGAATAAGGAGTGAAACTAGCCAAGCACGAACAAGGGTCCTAAACAACACAGTTCAGTTCTGCATGAGAAAAGACGAACTCACCATATTACGTTACACATCTATCATAATCATAAGTTACAGACAGGCAGGCGATATTAACTTGACGACATCTGAGTCAGTCACGAGCCTTGATGCCAAGTTACTTCCACGGCATGCCTTGTGGGATACTGTTGTTGTTCAGGATCCCCATACTCTGGTTGAGGGGGCTCCCTGAACCACCACCAGAAGATTCGCTTAGAGACCCACCTGATGGGGAGCTGCCGCCTCCTGTATTCCCACCACCAGCTAGAGGTTCGTTGTGAAGTGATGATACGGGTTCCTTTTGGCGTGGGGTTTTTGATTCCTTTCCACCATCCGCATTAAAGCTCCCTAGAATCACCTACAACAAATTAAGGGGAAACACATCTTATTAGCTATATTGAACTATCCGCCTTATGCATAAAAATACCGTTATTGGTAACAGACATAAGACAGTTGCAAGACGTTGTTGGTACATGGATTCCGCAATTACTGTCAACTGGGTTAGGTGTGAGAAACAGTGAGCGATTCATCTATACACGGCATAAATTAATTAGCCAAAATTGTGACTTGTAAGATGCCAGCGTAAAAGTCATACATGCAACAAACATGCCACCAGTCTATTTGAATTACCCGCTACAAAATAACACCGGATTAATATTTGCAGGCTACGTAGCACAGAAACACCAGGCGGGTGCCTTGCCACCATACACGAAATGTTTTCAAAACCGAAACTCCAAAATTATGAGGAAACTTCTATGCAATTTTTAGCGGCCTCAACTTACTAATTATGTGTTGAAAAACTCGAAAAGTTTGCTTAAATATCTTTAAATATCTTTGTTGGTTGCTTGTAGTACATAAAAACGGTAATAATCACATCCGATTTTCACTCATAAAATTGTTTATTTACCGTGATTGGGTTTTAGAAATCAGATTTTGGTTATGTATGGGTAGGATTTAATATATAATGATTTTTAATTACTAAAATAATGCATATTCTAGCTATTTATTTGCAAATTTTCTAAATGCAAACTATAATCAATAGATGTTAACGGAATTATAGAGTGCTTTCTGTGTCGCACCCCTTTCTTAATGTTTTTAACATTTCCGTTTCCCGTACCCGAATCAGTTTACATTCATGTCTCGCGTATCCATGCAACACAGCTAGTAGGTGACATGAGAATTAGAAAGATGGGAAGCATATGAAATGAAGTGTAAAAATTATTAGAGGATGCAGATACCAAATACCAACAGCGAGATGCATAGATCTTAGTGTTCGAGTAAAATGTACATGATTCATCCCTTCACCATAAAAGTCAAGTGATATGTAAGCAGTAAAAATTAAACCTGAACAGGAGATGCGGCTATTAATAGACCCGCCACCCCACCACCCATCACTCGACCATCTGGTCCAGATAATGAAACATTCAGCCCTCCGCTTCTCATTCGCTGACCATCATTCTCTGTCAAGAAAAATGAACCAGATAGGGATAATATCTCGAATCGCCCCTGCACAACGAGGCAATTGGCACATAAATGAAACAAACAAGTCAGTTTATGTTACACAATACCATAAAAAAGTTCAAAATGTGAAAAAAGAAAATAATAAATTGAAGTGATGATCATGAGAATTTGAGAACCCTGCACTAAGAAATGTAAGATAATATCACTTTACATATGAAGAAGACGCTATCAAACTGAAGATTCTAAATGTCTTCACATGTGTATTCTGATTCTAAATTGTGCAATCAAACTATCTAATTGATCTTGTACCAATCTAAATCCAATCTCATATTGCTCATTTGACTTAAGAATAGACATTTATGACAGTAGATTTAGTCAAGATGATCAGAATTTGGACACCTTGGTTAGGAGAGGGTGAAGTACTGGCCTATTAACGAACTTATTTGAAAAATATTCTTTAATGAGCTTATCCACGTAGACATAGGATTGTGAAACTAGGCACAGGACTGCGAATTTGATCCATGTTATATCCTTGCCAGTTCAAGATTCTGTTACAATTACATTTCCTTCAAACACAATAGCATGCGGGGGTTTCAAACTAAATGTCAATCAATGCTCAGTAGCCATTCATACCTCGCAAGTTACTGTCCCGCCAGATGTTGCCGGTTGACGAAGGGTAACATTTGATATTGCCCCACTTGCAGATAGAATGCACACTGCTCTAGAACTATGCTGGGAAAATGATAAAATTTTTGCAGATACATCCTGTGAATCACGACAGCAAAGATTAGATGTCAGGTTAAAGAGAATGTAAACCAATTTGAGTGATCTGAAGTAGATTTCAAAGAGTGACTCAAATGCCTAAAAAGGACGGCGGCATATGATAAGCCGTTCACACGACAGGGGGGGCATAATGATAGGATACAGTATCAGAGGGCATTCATACAACATGGGGATCATAATGAATGATAAAATGAAAAATAGAGATAAACATTGATACCTCTCCGGCCTTGACAGTTATAATATGTGGAATAAATCCAACACCGGCTGGTCCTGTAGGTAAGATAGTATTAGACAAGAAAAGTGAAATCTGTCACAACTGTTAACTCAAAAGATGAATTCTATACACACAACGTCTTCAAGGTTCAACACGTTCAACATTTGCAGACGATGTTTATCAACAGTAGTTGTAATTAGATAACTCACCATGTCAAAAAGAAGTGAAAGCTGATATTTCTTTTTAGTGTACAAATATTTAGAAGATAGTGATCTGAAATCCAATTCTCAGTATTTGTAAAAACTTACTATTTACTAGAGCCATCAACAATCAAAAGAGACCATGTGTGAATCTCACACATGTATTATAAACTAACTATTGCAACACTCAATCACCTTAGAACACAGCAAGACAGGATCTTTTGGACCGTAAAGTTTTAACTATTATTAAGCAAATTTGGAAGACCCATTGGCCATTGCCGGTGAACCGTAATCATCATGCATCATTGACATTGATTAACCACACAATCTTATGTCCAATAGTCAATTAAGCTGCTTTCATGAACTATCAAGTACAAGCAAACGACTCCACCATGCATACTTTTTCCCAGCACTGTCTAAAACTGTAAATACTATATTAATGTCATATTTGACCATATACTTGAACCTTGGAAGTCTGAAGTGAAAGTCATTAATGCTGCACTCATATGATGTTTGTTGAAGCTAATTACAAAATGTGTAAAATACATACCACGGCTTTCTTTTTTCTTTTTGTTAACGGAACCACGTGGCCTCCCTCTCTTTTTCACATTAGTTGGTGAGACTGGACCACTTAGCGGGAGAGGTACGGGAGCCGATTGAGGCGATGAAAATACTGCAGGAGACTGAGTGGCTACTGGAACAGCCTGAATCGGTGGCAAAGCAGCGAACAGCATACCCTCATCAGGGCCATATTTTCTCGGCCTACCCCTCTTTCTCTTCATCCTCTCTTCTCCCAATCCCATATCCATATTCATGTTAATTCCATTATGATGCCCAACTGAGGAATCCACATGTCCCCCATTTCCAGATGATCCTTGATATGAAGGGGACATCGACATCAACGGTTTGTACACAGTTCCTCCATCAGTACCATACGCCACTCTCATGTTCTGAATCACTGGCTGCGGCTGACCAGAATGATGAAGGCCCCCGCTGCCACCATACGCATCCCTACTGCTCATTACTCCTGCCTCGCCAGCAGACATTTTCCCCAACAGCTAGAATTGCAAAACCCAAATAAATTTCTGACCAGAATGTAAAAGGTAAGTACCACTAGCTTCCAGATTTTCGCATCAAAGATTCAAACTTTAAGCAGATCAAACAGCAGAACTGATTAAAACAAGCACACCAGATACAAAATCACTATACGGCAAAACTTTGCTAGTTAAAAAGCCACCAAATTAGCAAAATAGAAAGGCCCAATTCAGAAAAATCCAACCCTGTTCACCCGCTATCTATACAACCCAGTAAAGCTCGAAGTTCAAACCCGCAGCTCGGATATAAGATTAACAAAATTCGGTACAAATTACAATTCTCAGATTAATTATCTTTGATGCATGGGCAGATCAAGCTGCGATATCATGAAATCGCAACTGAAACTGTCCCTAGACTTAACTGAAAACCCCATTATTACACAGATCGCGAACTATTTGCAGCCGGTAAATTAGCAGAGAATATCAAAAAATAGAATATTTTCAGACAGATAATTTAGAAAGAAAGGGAAAAATATTGAAATTCAAATGTACTGAAAATTGAGATATTACTTACTGAAAAGTCGCCAAAATAATCTGGGGAGAGATGTGAGGATAATAAAATAAATGGAGGCAGTGAAGGAAAGAGAGATAAAATAACCTGCTAGGGTTTCATTTCATGTGAGGAACAAGCATGATGAAGCACAAGTGAGAAACCTTTTCATTTTTTCTTTTTATTATTTAATTTTAAATGTAAAAACAAAAAAATTGTAGAGTGTCATAGTGACACTGGACAATTTTTTTCTTCTTTTTTATAAAACTTTTTTTAATTTTTGCACTATATTATAATTTAGTTATTATTTTATTCTATTCGCATCAAAAGCTTAAAGTAATTTATCAAATTGTACACCTATGTTTGATATCATGTTTCACTTAAAATAATATTGTGATAAATGGCGGTCGCATACAAAATATAGTGTATAATTCTAATACTTAAATATATTCCATGTATGAAATATAAATTTAAATGGTTAAAGAAAAATTAAATAAAGAAATATAATAGAATCAAAAGAAATAATGGGAAGGCGACAAAAGGAAAATAAATCGGCAAAAATGGGGAGTTTTCAAGTAAAGTTTTATAATCAATTTTGAAAATTTCAAAATTAATTCAATGTTTTAAAAAATTAAAAATCATCATGCACATAAATATTGTGTGGATACGTATTTCAATAATAGATTTACACTGATGTCACACGTAAGCATTGTCCGGATTCATAGATTTCCGTTGATGTCACACATTAAGATTTTCTGGATTCGTATTTCTATTGGTTGACTATAATTGTTTGGTTGGCATTTTACGAAATGATAAAATATCATGCCAATGGACAGTGCATGTAATTTTGCATAGATATTATGAGGTATGAAGAGTACTTAATCATAGAATGAAATTCACTAAATTAAGGTTGTGCTTGGTTTAAGGAAGAGGTGGATGGCAGGAAAATGGGATGGAAAATTGGTACTAATTTGAGAATTTTACAGAATGTTTGAGAGAATAAAATTAAATGGAATCATGAGGAAAATTTTATGAAGTTACGTAAAATTTAAATAAGTTCAATCAATTTTTTATTTAGGACCAAATAAAAGAAAATGAGATGAAATCTTAAAGTTTATGAGAATTCATTTTATCTCACATATAATTTTATTTTTTCTAAACCAAACATAAAATAAATATTTAGGCAGTGTTTGGTTTAGATAAAATTGGAGAAAAGAGAAAATTCAAGGGAAAATGAGAATGAATTTTTTGTTTGGTTTGGATCAAGTTGTGGAGGAAAAATTAGATTGAAAATATAAACCAAAACTTTATCAAAACAAATAATGTTTTAACCGTTTCGCTATCATTTCCCATTTCCAACTAAATAAACAAAGAATAATAATAAGAATTTTACGGGAAAATCACTTTCCCTCCTATTTTTCTTTTCATCTCATTTTTTCTAAATAAAAAATGGGTGGACATATCAGATTCATATATTGCAACATACTCACTGCAGGCCGCTCAGTTCAGAAATTGCAGACCATCACTCGACCACCACTCACAAAAACTAATTTAAGTGAGTATTGATCGAAATTCAATAACTTCCTCAATATATAATTCTCAACTCCTTTCAAAGGAAAAGTCGAGGATAATATAAATCAGAAGTATGGTTAACTATTTGGAGGTGGACATAGAAAGATACAAGTCAGTAATTGCAAGTCTAATATATTCATTTAGGCTGTGTTTGGTTTAGGAAAAATTTACTGGAAAAGAAAATTTGGGACAAAGTGAATTCTCCCTAATCCATCCAATTCTTTATTGTTTGGTTAAGGGTAAAAATTGGTGGAGAGATAGTACAACAGTCATTATTTTAAACAAAATTTTCTTTCAAATTTTCACATAATTTTCCTACAACTTTCCTTCTAATTTTCTTACAAATTTTCTTCTTATTTCTCCACAAATTTTCCTTTCATGAAATTTTCCCTAAAACAAACACGAATGAAACTATTCTCTAGTATTACGATGGTGCGAAATTTGTAACCTGATGGACAAGCTAATGTGTTGATGCATGAGTTGAGGTTGATGAAAGTACAATTCAGAGTTTGGTGGCTACTAGTGTGCGAAGATTATGGGAGATTTTTAGAACAAATTATCACATTGAAATTCAAAGTTATATTTGGTTGACAATGAAAATCGTGGATAATAAAAATAATAAATACAAGAACACAAAAAGTTACTTACATCGTTCAAAGTAACTATTGATATAAAGAAATATATCCTAAGCAGTAGAGCAAATTATAGCCACAACGGTTATGCTTTTGATCATCAAAACAAATTGTTTGACTGTTTAAAATAAAAATCTTTACTATAACTATAACGCCTCAGTGAATTGAAATTTTCATTCATTTAA
>NQLW01000082.1:384226-435280 GCA_002312845.1 Kalanchoe fedtschenkoi
AAATCTTCAAGTTCATTTCAGCTAATGATTTCGCTTCAGTTTTTATTTTGGAGTCATTATCATTTTTAGCCACTTGAAGAAAATCCCCTCATACCTCCACAATTTGATATCTAATTATTCTAACACTATTGATCCAATTCTTCCAATGAGCATATGACATTGATTGAAGTGTTAAACTCTTCACATTATCTTTTAAAATTTGTCATCTTATAGTCGAATTTGTAAACATAGTTTAAATGCGTTGTATAGCTCCAATAAATCCTTAGTTTTACTACTTGTGTTTGACATATCACACAACATCAGATCCAAAACATGAGAGCCACAATAAGGATAAAAATCTCTACGATTAAGTTGTTTTTGAATAAATTCAAACTTTACAATATAGATTATTCTCACCGAAATATTTATTCAATGATATTTTTCTTTTTAAGTTTTTTTTGAGCCAATTGACCAATAGTTTTATTTACATTTGATCTAGATCGCAACTCATACCAAATAGTCAAATTCTTTTTAAGTTTTATGACTTCTATCTAACTTTATATTCCTAAAATCGAACCCCTACATGAGTTCAATTCTTATAAAATTCATTTACTAATTCATCTTTTACATAACCCTTGTTGAATATCTTACAACAAAAATAAAAACTTTATCAAGCCCTTGTGAATATACAAGTCAATCTCTATCATGAACTTCACCATTATCCAAAATTCTAATATCTATAAATCTGATGAAAATCGCATTCCAAACTTATTTTTAGACCCTTTTTTAATATACTTATCTCTTTTAGGATCATTTACGGTTAAAACATCAATCATTTTAGAATCAAGAGCATCACAACATCTTGAATAAAAAATATCAATATGAAAAATCAAAGACTCATTATTATCATCATTCAAATCCCCAATGCTTCCCCTACTACCGAAGAGATGTATGGAATCACTAGCCTCATTGTCATCCTTGCTTATGATCATCACAAAATGTCAATCATCACTAAAAATTATATTTTCCTCATTAGTAGTCTCATTAGCATAAAATATTTTTTTAATATTTTCACTTTGTAAATGAGCTTGTAACGAGCTCATTCTTGATATTTAATTAATGGTTCTACTTTTTTTTCTTAACTTCTTCTTACCCGAGTCAGACCGACAATAACATTAATAAAGCATCTGTTAAGCTCACAATCAACATCCAACAAAAACATAGATTAAAGAAAAGTAATAGAAAATGCTCATTTACCTGATAAAAAAGAAAGAAGCTTTGAATCTAAAAATGAGACCGTTGAGGTTGAGAATGAAAAGAGATAGCCGCAACTGGCACTCCAGTTATCACAATTGAGATAAAAAGCAACAACAGCACTTGACATTCTAGCTCGCAATCAACAATATTTTTTCACTCTCTTGATAAAATACAAACTTTTACTTTTGAGTTTTGCTTCTGAGTTCTAGCATATATGAGTTAAGAGACATTGTTGTATCTTGTTTAGGAGTTTAATTTCAGATTTATTTTTTTTGAAATTCAAATCAAGTGATGGGCTAGCTTATGAGTTGTGCTTTTAGTTTTTGTTTTATTCATTGACTGTAAAAAAAATCAGTAGGATTATTTTTGGTTTTAAATATGTGAAATTTCTATTTGGATTAAGAACAAAGTGGACTGACATAATTTCAGAGGTCTGGGCTGGCTGAATTTAGAGGCCTATATTAGATGGAGGTCCGATGCAAGTGTTTCACTTGCACCTTTTAGAAGGCCAGCCCTGTACGTTGGGAACATACAAAATCGAATTTATAATAAATTATCAAGTGATAATTCCATATTACTGAGTTACATGATAGATATTTTGGATGGCTTTTTGAGTTTGGATGATAGGATAATGAGTAAAGTAAAAATTATAAGATTCTACTAAGACTATAAGACATTTGGGTTATGAGGTTATCATAAGAAAAACCTAACTTACTACTTCAATTTTGGTTAATTCAGGATTTCAACTTTGGTCATGGAGTTTGTCAAAAATCAATCTTCACCTTCTTTATCATCAGAACACATTTCTCATGACGAGTTGACTGAAGTTAAATAAATTATTATATATAAATACTAAACCTTAACCAATATTCAACAATTAGACCCAAATTACACCCCCAGATCATCCATTATTTGAAATTAATTCAGAGACTGCAAGAACCCTTCATGGCACTCAATTCAGAGAATATAAGGACGCAACACTAGAATCTCTCACTCAAGATAGTCACTGACACGTTTGAGTAACAATTTTGTACAACATACAAATACCACAACTGCACCAATTATATTGAACCAGTCATACCTGTGCAATCATCGGATTACTAGCATCAGCAAGTGGCATGAGACACATTCTCTTCGTTGGAGTAGACGTCTCATCAAACTCTGGACCAAAATCCTGAGATCCAACATTATCAAACTCATCAGGACCAGGTTGTCTCACTAATTCCTGCCCAACAGGAAGTTTAATAAAGCGAGCAACACAGTCTTTCTCAGGCCTGCCACCCCCAACATGTTCTGCAACTCTCTTCCAGTCATCACCATAGTGGAAAATAGCCTCGAGGAGGTGCAGAGTTTCTTTGTCAGACCAGTTAGACTGGGTCTCTTCATTGATCTCAACCCTTCTGAAATCAGACGACATGATTCCAGACCGATAGTTTCCACGCACAAAGCATCTTGCACATAGTGTCCAGTTATACTGTTACACAACGAAAATAACAAATCCAAAACTTAGAATCTGAGGTTCAAAACAATAAACCACATGTTGTCCACTCCAAAATAAAAGCACATATAATTCGAGGTCTGCATCAACAAGCTTAACCTAATTTGCAGTTGATTACGAAGCACATATAAACAACCATAATTATACAATTCAAAAAGGTGACCTCTTTTACATCACTCAGCCGATACATTAAACATCCTATTTCAAAAGTTACAGAAATTGAAACAAGCATTCAGTATAAAAAAATGCACAACCTATCGTCTTACACATCAATAGCAAGATACGAACTTGAAATGAACACGAGACTTTGAATACAAACCGCAACAACGAAGCAGGAAAATAAACCTTATCAGAAGTGAAGCAAGCAATGCTGCAAAGTGCCTTACACCAGCCACACCACCCATTACTTGAAAATGCATCCCCAGCCGTCCCTGCATTCTCAATATTCTGCGACGCCTGCCCAGCAGCCTTACTCTCCTTATCCTCCCACTTCAGAGGTTGCCTAACCGACCCACCATTGTAATTCACCAGACCCCGTGTCTCCAAAAACTTAAAAACTCTCCTAATCGCCCCCACATCTCCAATTATCGTCTTGCGCGCCTCCGTAAACGTCAGCTTCCTCGACGGACGCTCCCTATACTTACTAATGACTGAATTTCTGTAGTGCAAATACACCTTAGGGTTTCTCAGCAGCGACGGCGCATCGCCGAAGAAATCGGGGCGGTTTCGGACCTCGCATTCGTGGATGTCGTGTAACGAAAACCACTCTGGAACAAAAAATGGACATCGAATCTCAGTCTCATTCCAAATATCGACCCATAGATATGCGTGTTGGAAAATTGGGACTCACTCGAATAGCTGGGGATAAACACGATCTCCGACTCGATTGACGATGGTTCGGGAGGTCGTGCGGGGTGGGGAATTGGAGAATCGGCGTTCGCGGCCGGCGGTGGCGGCGTAGGTAGCTTGGGTGCCGGATCGGCGGCGGGAGAAGCAGCCATGGATCGCGGCGTCGGGGAAATATAAAGTTTTGATAACCGATTCGATCAAATAATCGGTTCAATTGATGAACCGACTCGGTCTAAATCACTAAATCAGTAACATTATGTTACAGCCGTCGGAAAATTGAACCGGTTCAAAATTTGAATGTCGTATAACAAGACAACAACTGTTGGTGACAGTTTGATGACGGTTACTGGAGATGTTCGTCAGACCCCTCAGCAATGTGAATCAGACGCTTTGATCTTCATCTCCGAGAATTATAGTCGCTGAGGAATGTGGAAGATCAACGACAGTGTGTCTAGCCATCGACGGAGTCGCTACGAGCAAATTGCGGGAAGGAAAGATTTGATTCAAGAACTCAAAAAAAGTTACAATTAGCGTATAGGGAATTTTATACTCTCGCTATTTACACAAGGACCCTGCAACTAATTTAAGTTACAATCCAACCCCATAAGTTTATGAAAAATCATTCCAACACCCTCCACAAGCTCGACGGTGGAGGAAATTGGAGACGGCCTGAGCAACCGGAGCTGATCGCGCGGCAAGGGCTTCGTGAACAAGTCAGCAGGCTGAGCGGAAGATAAAATATGCTGAGGATTGATGATATTCTGAGCAACTCTCTCCCGAACCACATGACAGTCCAATTCAGCATGCTTTGTCTGTTCGTGAAAAATGAGTTCCTCGCGATGTGAATTGCAGCTTTATTATCGCAGAAGAACGGCACAGGTAGAGGAATCTGAACATCCATGTCAACGAGTAGTCGAATTAGCCAGGATATTTCGCAAGAACAGTGAGCCATGGCCCGGTATTCCGACTCAGCAGAGGAGCGGCTGACAGTGTGTTGTTTCTTGGTTTTCCAGGAAATCAAGGAAGTGCCCAAAAGCACACAATAACTAATTATGCTCCGCCGTGAAACAGAACAAGCGGCCCAGTCGGAATCACAGAAACCACTCAACGTTAATGGAGATGAAGCAGCAAAAAAAAGTCATTGAGCAGGTGCAGCTTTAACATAGCGAAGTACCCTGTGAATAGCCTTGAGATGGTCCTCTCTTGGAGCACTCATGAACTGGCTCAATATATAGACAGGATATGACAAATATGGTCGAGTTATGTTGAGGTAAATCAATTTACCAACAATGCTTCTGTAGACTTCTGGATCAGTGAGCAAGGGAGAAGTAGAAACAGCCAATTGGTGCTTTGAATCCATTGGTGTAATGCAAGGCTTGCTCGCTAGAAAATCAGTTTCTTCAATTAATAACACGCATACTTTCTTTAGTTGAGTAGAATTCCAGAAGAATGCCGAGCTAACTCCAACCCCATAAAATATTTAGCTGTGCCAAGGTCTTTAATTCGGAACTGTGCATCAAGGAAAGCTTTAACCTGATTGATGAGAGGAACTGAGGTTCCGTTGATAAGCACATCATCAACATACACCAGCAGCAGAAGGATTTGACCATCTTTGCACAGAGTGAAGAGGGAAGAGTCTTTGAGACTGGCAATAAAACCAAAATCAAGCAAGGAGGTGCTAAACCGAGCAAACCATTGGCGAGAGACTTGCTTCAGTCCATATTAACTTCTGACTAGTTTACAATTTTTTCCAGCCTTCTTTTCAGTATTGTAAAAATCAGTAGAAAGTTTCATGTAAATGTCTTCATCCAGAAAACCATGTAAAAATGCATTATTAACATCAAGTTGAAATATAGGCCAATTTCTTGCAGCAACCACAACTATCATTGTCCTTTCTGATATCATTTTAACAACAGGAGCAAAAGTATCTTGATAATCAATACCTTGTGCTTGTGTATATCCTTTTGCAACCAGACGTGCTTTATGGCGTTCCACTGTACCATCAGCCTTGAATTTCAATTTGTAGACCCATTTGCATCCTATAATATTTTTGCCAGGGGGAGGATCAACTAAAATCCAAATTTGATTAGATTCAAGCGCTTCAATTTCCCGATTCATGGCTGCAATCCATTCAAGTGTTTTTGCTGCTTCAGTATAGGACTTTGGTTCTACTGCGGTTGGAACTTGCATAAGGGAAGCCTTAGCTTGTGATCTGAAGAACAATGATCATAAGTAAGGACCTTGTCCAAACCATGTGGGGAAGTTACTGTTCCACAAACATAGTTTTTTTTCTGAAATGTATCTTGCCTACTTCTGATGGATCTCTTTAAAGGAGCAGAATCAGTGGAAGGAATAGGAATTACTGGTAATGAGCTTGCAGATTCCTCCTGGAAATTTTTAGTTACATTTTCCTGAGGAGATGAAGAAGTATCTTCATAAACAAAATCTGCAGATGGTGCTGGTAATGACAAATTCTGGAAATTGGGAACAAAACTAATGCCATTTGTCTGGTAAGAAAAATCATCCTCATAAAATGTAACATTTCTTGAAATAACCAGTTTATGAGAGAAAAGATCATAAATCTTATAACCTTTTGCCCAAAGGGATATCCTAAGAAAACACTTAGATGAGCTCTTGGATCCATTTTGTCTCTTGTATGCAGCTCAGTGGTGTAATAATACAGACAGTCAAAAACCTTGAGACCATCATAGGAAGGAGGAGATCCAAAAAAAATTTCATGAGGTGACTGTCCTTGTAAAACAGTTGAAGACATTTTATTGATGAAAAACACTGCAGTGAGAACACAGTCTGACCAAAATAGCTTGGGAACATGAGATTGAAATGTTAATACTCTTGCGACCTCCAATATATGCCGATGCTTACGCTCAACAATACCATTTTGCTGTGGTGTGTAAGGGCAGGATTTTTTATGAATGCAACCTCTGCTAGCCAAGAGTTTTCCCAAATCTGATGAAAGAAATTCCCTCCCATTATCTAGCCTAAGGCCCAGAACTTTTCATTTGAACTGTGTGTGTGCCATCTCAAAGAAATTCTTAACAAGCTGAGCAGCCTCATGTTTCACTTTCATCATATAAACCCATGTAATTCTTGTGAAATCATCCACTGGTGTAAGGGAATATTTGAATCCTTGAATGGATTCAACAGCAAAGGGACCCCAGATATCAGCATGTATCAATTGAAAAGAGGATTTTGTATGTATAAAACTTGGAGAAAAGGATTGTTTAACTTGTTTTTTCATGGGGCATACAAGACAATCTGTTTTATTGATTTTTGCACTACCCAAATGAGGAATACATTGTGAAAGTTTTCCCAAAGGTATGTGTCCAAGCCTTTGATGCCATCTAAGAGAATCCACTTCTTTATTGATCATGTTACTTGCCTTCTGTCCACATGCTGCTGTTATCTAGAACAGGTCATTAGCCAAACTACCTGTCCCTAGGTAGTTCTACACCACTGGGCCCTGAATCAAACAACCTTCATTAGAGAATTTTACAATGCAGCATGTGTCCTTTATCAACTTGCTTACTGATAACAAGTTGAATTTAAAACCAGGTACATATAATACAACCCTTAAAGTTATCTTCTCACTTATCTGAGTTTTCCCTTTCAGATTTACTCTCTTTGCAGAGCCATCAGACAGAGTAATGGTGCATGTATGAGGCATACTTTGTATTTCTTTCAATAAGGGAATATGTGGAGTAATGTGATCTGTAGCACCAGTATCCAAAATCTAAACATTACTACCAGTAAGCATGGTAGAAAAACATGCAATACCTGTCATATGAGAAATCTGATCATTGATACTCCTTTGGTGTGAAATAAGAGCAAGCAGTTGAGAAATTTGCTCAAATGTTAACTAATTTGCTGGAGCAGAACTGGGAGGTTGAGAGTCAGATCCTTTTGTGTTGCTTGCTGCCACACTGTTGATCATTGATCTTCCATTATTTGCATTGTTCCCCTTCCCGCCTTGTTTAGTTTTTGTAATTTGGTGGATAACCAATGATTTTGTAGCAGTTTTCTCTGAGATGTCCAGTTTTCCCACAGTAGCTGCACACCAAATTTTCTTTACCTCTTTTATTCTTTCCCTGATTTATGTCATTTGGCCTCTCTCCTTACTACTGCCATTGTCTCTGAAATTTCTACCGTGTGATTGACTGTTATTTGCATAAAATGCAGAGGCTTCTGAAGAAATCATGGCACTGGTGGTTAATTCCTTCTGAAGTTCATCCTGCGCAACCATGCTATAAGCATCATCCAGATTTCGAAATTCTCTCATAGCCAAGATTTGTGTTCTGAGTTGACTATGCCTCTCACTAAGCCCCATCAAGAATGACATTACATGCTCTTTCTCCTTTGCCTTGCTACTCATTTGATAATCAATATCTTCTGCCAATAATGCATCAAGTTCATCCAAGAGATTGATAAGTTTTTCCAGAAAATCTGAGACTACCATATCTCCTTGAGTCATAGTATATATTTCCTTTCGCAGGCTAAAAGTTCTTGCCTTATGTGATGTCGTGTAACGCTTACAAAGCGTTTTCCAGGCTATAGCAACATCCTTTGCGTGCAAGATTCCTCCTGAAATCCCCTTGGCAACCGAAGAGATCAACCAGGTCATTATAATGTCATTGCATTTCTGCCACTTAGCCAACCGAACAACATCAATCAGCGGCGGCCTCGGCACTTCTCCTCACACAAAACCTAATTTTGATCTTGCGCTGAGAGCCAACTCCAACGATTTCTTCCAAGAATTGAAATTCTTGGTTCCAGTCAATACATCAGAAATCAAAACAACGCTAGTTGTTTCATTAGGGCTTATGTACAAAGAATCATCAAGAATCACAATTCCAGACGCTCCAACCTCCGTCTGAGATATGTAATCGCTTGGATTGGGCATATTGAAAGAAGAACGGAAATTCAATTGCTTCTTTGATGAAACAACGATTGAATCAGAAGATTACCAGGTGAGTTGCTCTGCGATCGTGGCTCTGATACCATGTGGAAGATCAACGACGGTGACTCGCCAGTGATCGTCTAGCCATCGACGGAGTCGTTGCAAGCAGATTGCGGGAAGGAAAGATTTGATTCAAGAACTCAAAAACAGTTACAATTAGCGTGTACAGAGGATGTTATACTCCCGCTATTTATACAAGGACCTTGCAACTAATTTAAGTTACAATACAACCCCAAAAGTTTATGACAAATCATTCTAACAAGGAAGAGGATCCGAACGGACTGGGTTTGAGGGAAAAAGAAAGCCAACCTGATCTGCAGGGTTGTGTGATTCATTGTCAGCAAGTTGCTGAAATGGCAATCTTATGTTTTATGTCATTTGCTTGGTGTCCCACGAGACAAGTTTGATTTTGTAAACAAGAACAATAGGAAGCCAGCCTTATCAAGTTTTGTATGAGTTGGTCTGTGTAAAGCTCGCCAGTTTTCTGGAGCACATCATCACCTTAACTTCTTCGATTATCTTCTCACTGGCTCTCAATGAATACCTGAATCGAAAATTCACCTTTTCTTTGATTATCTTCTCACTGGCTCTCAATGAATACCTGAATCGAAAATTTTATGCTGCACAATGTGTAACTGCCAAATTTCTCTAAGTCTTGTTGATATTTCATGTAGTAGAGTTGCATTCTGCTATAAGAACCATAAGAATTCACAATAGGAAATCCACCAAGTGAATCTAGAAAGGTATTGCTAGCGACATATGCACTCTAGAAATTCAGCATTAATGACACTGGGCAAGTAACATTATGAAAAACAGGTTTACATGGTACATTGTCACCATTGGCATGTATACTGAGCTTGAGGGAAGTCAGTATACTTCAAACAATAAAAATGAAAACTCTTCTAGACTTGAGCATTCAACCAATCAGCCCCTTCAGCACCCAGTGGCTTGTCCGCAGTTCAGAGGCAGGACTTGTCCAGATCATCAAAATAAGGATGTTCCATGGCCTGCTTAGCTGATATGCGCTGTGATGGTTCATATCGCAGCATTTTCTGCAAAGGATGGATGCATTCATCATCTAAGTTAAAACTAAAGGCCACAGAAAAAATTCTCCAACTCCATAGCCAATACTAGTTAATGCAATAGTGATTAAAAGCTTGAAAAGTTATCTTACAGCCAACAAATCCAACCCCTGTTCATCCATTTCAGGAACAGCAGTCGACAATTTTTTAGGACTCCACTGGGGATATTCATGCCAGTTTATCAACTTGCTAACACCTGGCCACATTGTTTCGTTTGGAGTTCCCAACAGCCTGCCAATTCATCGCATGAAAATTTTATACAGAGACACAGATTCTGCTACAAACTTTGATAAGCCATTTCACTATGCAACGTGGGCGTACCTGAAAATATGTAGAAGTTGCTGCAACTCGGAGTCGCCAGGGAAGAGGGGCTGCTTAGTGACAAGCTCGGCAAAAATACAGGCAACAGACCATATATCCACTGCAGTAGAATAGTGTGTAGCACCAAGTAGAACCTCAGGCGCTCTATACCATAGGGTCAGTATCTGCAGAAAATTGACAAATAATGAACTCAATCCAAAACATTCAAAAAAAAAAGGAAAAAAAAGGAGACTACTTGTAATTGCTAAAAGCTATTTATACCTCATGAGTGTATTTCTTGATAGGGAGTGTGAAGGCTCTCGCCAGTCCCAGATCTGCAATCTTCAGCATCATTGTCTTGCGGTCCATCAGCAGATTGTGAGGCTTCAAGTCCCTGTGCAGCACGCCATGGGCGTGACAGAATGTGACCCCCTTGCACAGCTGGTACATCAAGCTCTACATGACATAAAATGCATAGACCAGTTATTATCAGCAAAAGAAAGTTAAACAAATAGTATGACCGAATTTCAAAGCAAATCTACAGATGTACAGACCTTGACATTCTGAGAAGGAATTGGCTGGGGATTTGCCCGATAGCTTCGAATGTATTTCTTCAGGTCAGTGTCCATGTACTCAAAGACCAGGTAGAGAACTGTCTTGCCTTCCTTGTTCTGACCTTGCTTGACATCCATTAGCCTGTAAATAAAATTGAAACCTCAAAGTCACATTAATGATACAGCTCTTAAAAGTGTCTCTCGCCAATCAAGATCCGTCTTTAACACAACCCACGAGAAGCTAAGCTCAAATCAACACGATATCACAAAGAAACACCAAACTTAACAACTTCTTGATGCAGAATCAAGCTGTGCAGGATAGCAAGATCGATGTTTTCACAGACCCCAGAGACTGCAGATGAGAGGAATTATTTAACATCCACAACAGTTACTAAATGAACCTTAGTCGTTAACCTCCAAAATCAACGCTTTAATAATGCCCAGATGCAAAACGTGATTAATCTGTCAAAATCACTACAATTGAGGACCCGAAATGGGCTAAGTAAAACCAATTAGTACACGGCAAACGTTGGAAACAGAATCCGATTAAATCAAGATACGAAGGGATGATGTCGATGATACCTGACAATGTGAGGGTCCTTGGAGAGCATCCGAAGCAGAGAAATCTCACGGAGGGTTGTGGAAGGCACACCCTCATCATCCTCATGCAGCCTCGTCTTCTTTAAGGCGACGATCTTGCCCGTAGCTTTCTCTCTGGCTCTGTACACTTTCCCGTACGTTCCTTCTCCAACTTTCTCCAGCTTCTCAAAGGCCTCCATCGCCGACAAAGTTGGTTCCTCCATTTCGAATCTCCGTAGTGATAACTCTCTCTCGTTTAGCGTTATGAATTGCGATTGGGAGCATGAAGTAGACGAATTAATAGCCGTTGGAAGATTGAGGCGGAACTTCAGTTCGCCAACGGTTATATTCTTTTGAATTTCAAAAGTCGATCTGTCGCAGGCAGACGCTCTCACTGCTTTCAAACGTAGATCAGGCCCAATAAAAGCCCGTATTTAACAGCCCATAACTGGGACTCAGGTCAAATCATAAAATAATATTATATTGAAGTTGTATAGTTTGATTTCATTTGTCGAATAAAAACACAATATTATTAAAATTAAGATGAAGAAAACACAATCCAACTATCAGAATTTGAACCCATGGGATAGAAACCAACACCCAAGCTACTATCACCACTTTGGTTGCTATTTACAAAATATTTATTACTTTAATTCATAATATTGTTTAAAGTTTAATTAGGTATACAGACACTTAATAAGTGATTGATATCCTAAACCGCATATAATCAGAACTTACATGTAGTTATGAAAAATTACGAGTTGAATTCTGTATAAAAATTTGAAAGATCAGATCACTAGTGAAACCCTTTCCGATTGCTGATTACTGAATGATTTACTTTTTATTTGGTAAATTGCTTTTTGAACATCTTAACATATAATGATTAAAAAATATAAAATTATAATTAAAATATTTTGAAATTTATTATCTTGCTTTAAAAATATTATTTATTTATTTATGGGGAGCATATAGGTACAATAAAGAACAAATGAAATGAAATACAAACTTCTATCTATATAAAAGTTCAGATATAAATCGGTAACAAATAATTTTGATTTTCTAAATATCCACTAAGAGGAAAAAACAAATATTCATTTAACTAAATGTTTAATATAATAAGAGCTCACCTCTTAATAGAGTCTAATAAATACAACAAAATAAGACCTTAGTGTAATACATATTATCAAAAAACCAAAATCATAAAAATTAAAATTTCATATTATTTCAAATCTTAAAATAATTAAAATTTAAAAAAATAAATACAAAATTTAAAATTTATACTTACCAAATTAGATCCCTTTTATTTTCAAACTTGGATGCATGGAAAGATAGCTAGTTTCGTGTACTTCAAATTTCTAAAATATGAGAGGCCTTTTAACTACAAAAAAAAAAAAGAGTCGAAATCAAATGGGCTATGGAAGAGGATATAAATTCTGCATATTTTCATGCATGTATTAAAATAATGCCCCTAGTTCCCAAATTTGAAAGATGAAAACATCGAATGAGATTCTCATTGAATCTGATTGTGATATACAAAATGAACAACATATTTTTTGTAAGACTCTATATTATCTATCTCAAACTTTTCACATAATCATGCTTTATTAGAAGTGATTGGAAGAGGACTCTGTCTAACTCACAAACTGAAAAGAAATAAAAGATCCCTTGTTCGTAATGAAGTCTAATACTTCCTCTAGTCCAGATGGACTTACTGATGCCACTTTTATTGTTTTAATCCCAAAGAAAGCAGGGGGAGTCATGACACTTGAGTACATGTCTATATCATGTTGTAATATTTTCTATAAAATATACTCATCTATAATAACTAATAAACTAATAGTAGTGTCAGATACTATTGTGGATCAGGCACAAAGTGCTTTTATTAAGCATAGAAACACTACACATAATATACTTCTTCCTCAAAAAATTTTATATGGAAACAATAAAAATAATGCTCAACCCACCCCTGCTCTCAAAATAGATTCAAGGAAAGCGTGACTCTATTGAATGAGCTTTGATTTTTACCGGCTTACATCTTTAGGATTTTTGTTGAGATTTATTTATTGGATAAGAGGTTTGGAGACTTCTACACACTTTAATATTACTTGAGTTTTTCAAATTTTTATTTATTTTTATGCACTTTTATTTATAGTTTGAGCCAAAGCTCAAAACATCATAAATTTGAATTTTTTTAAAAAATCTATATCATGTTAAATGTTCTCTATTTCATTCATGTGATTTGATTTCAGGCATGTTATGGCAAATTTTTGTGGTTTAGTCATAAGATTCAGTTTGAGATTTTGGAGAGCTTTGAAAAGCCCTATTAGACCATGTTGATGCTTGGATTGAGGTCATCTTTAATAATTGGGGAAAAACCCAAAAGGGGCCATGAACTATCACCGCTTACCCAATTGCGGTAAGAACTACCATGATTTCCAAAAAGGGTGCAATGAAAAAACAAATTGGACTGATTTTCTAAATTAAAATGTATCATTACATTCCAAACCTAATATTATTATAAGACTTAAATTTTTGTGCAAAAATTATGTCATTTGATTATCAAAAGACGTCGCTTTCTTTATGTGCGCAAAATGATATATTTTATTTTGATAACCAAATGATGTAATTTTCGCACACAAATTTAAGTCTTATAATAATATTATGTTAGGAATGTGATGGTAAATTTTATTTTAGAAAATCAATCTAGTTTTTTTTTCATTGCACCCTTTTTGAAAATCGTGGTAGTTCTAACCGCAATTGGGTAAACGGTGGTAGTTCAGGGCCCCTTTTGGGTTTTATCCCTTACTAATTTTATCTTTATATATGGCTTGCTTGAGTATTGCCTATAATTTTTTGCCATTAAAAATAATTTTTCAAATGCGTTGTTTTTATGATTGATCTATTATATCTTAATGGCATTAATCTTTTCAAAAATAAAAACTCTCTTTACCTAAAAGGCCCAAAAAAATCATAGAGAAAAAAAAATTCAAAAAGAAACTTTTTTTTAAAAAGAAAAGAGCTTGTATAAGAGAGTCGTAGGGAGTCGTCTTACATTTATCGCCTGTCATATAAAAGTTTAAACTATTAAAATACTCTGAACCTGAGATTGTTTCCTAATCCCCTAGTTGATATCCCATTGATGAAGAGCAAAATCACGATTTGGACATACCTATATATACTGAATATGCGAAGGAAAGGCATTATTATTACATGGCTGGTAGTTAGACTTATCCACAATCATATTATTGAAATTATTATAATTGATTAATCATGAGAAGGGAAGAAGCATGAGACGCTACATGCATACTGAAAAGTTAAATAAGGGTAATGCCGATGAATTTGGCTTTATCGTGATTATTTGTTGCATACATGTCATATGAATTGAGTTGCAAGTTTGGGTGAGATATGACTTGCAAGGTATTGATACATTAAAACTAAACTACACATGATGTGATACATTAATTGCTGACTTCTTATGATACTTCTTTTATTTATTGCTCGAGGATGATCATGAGTTAGTATGAAGTATTTAATGAGGCCAAATTATTTTATCTATTTTATACTTAACTCACTCGATCCTTGATCGTTTGAGACTTTAATTTAATGGCTTTAGCTTTTTTTTCCATTTTTCTGAGCTATTTTTTATCTTAATGTGAAAACAAGCTAAAAATAAGATTTTAGATCAAAAGATGGACAAAATCAAAAAGATGAACAAAAATCACTATCTGGCTGAGCATGGAGCCGCGCGCTAAGGACTATATCCGCAAAGGTGGTGACGTGGCGAGGCAGATACACGTGTCTTTGGTAAGAAAGAAGTAGAAATGTTAGCTCGGCTGAGGCCATGCGCACGGTGGTTCATTAATGGCGCATGACACACTATGGTTTTCTAAAATTAGGTCAGCAAAACTAAGTAACTTTTGAGAGTCATAACTCTCACACCAGATATCTGATTTTTATGATTCCAATGGCTACAGAGAGAGGAAACATAGGTCCTTAATTTCCTAATTAAAGTTGAAGTCTTATTCTTAACAAATTTGCGGCGGAGGAGCCAACAAAGTCAGTGATCAAACTTTTCAGAAATCGACTCAAGATAATGTTTCTCATTTCCACATCATGATTAGTCTGATTCTCAAGAGAGTTCCTATGAGATATACATAAGGGACATTTAGAAGTATTCTAGTATATGAAGTCGTATATTTTGGTTTACTAAATAGAATATCCCTTGAATCGACAATCATGACTATCACAAGTTAGTTACCTGAGCTACATGTATGTCTACTGATTTCTTTTCTTCTCCATTAAAGTATCGCTTCATTTTAGGTTTCAAACTACTCGCAAACCCCTTTAAATTTTATATTTATTTTTATTTAGTTATTAACTTCGTTGGTACTCTGTCTCTGTGGATTCGATCCAAACTTGCTGCTTGATAGAGAGGATGTGAATTTATTAAAATAACACTCTCAATCATAATGTTATCAATAGGCCCGAGCAAAGTGTGAGTATGAAGCCCGATGTTAGACACTCTTAGAAGCGAGATCCAAGCCCGCACTCAAGAAGCTCATGAAAGAGTGTGAAAAATGTGTATATTTGTTAATATCTAGATATCTTTGTTAAGAGAATTGTAGCTGTGGGATCATATTGATATCCACTACCCATTGACGAGGTGAATGTATATATAAGGGGAGGGACTCACTTGCTCCAAACTACCCAAAAGTTGTCTTCCAATCTAGCAATACAAATATTTCATAACCTCCAAGTCCTCTTTCATAGTTTCTTGGTGCCTTACAGTTATTTAAGTTATATTCAGGGTAAGGATTTTCTAGCTTTGACTCCATGAAAATCCTAGTTAGGAGCCGCACAAATTGTTGATCCAAAACATAAGTATTTGACAAGCGTAGTGCGTGAGACTTCCTAGTGCGAGAAACTCGGTTCTATCAGTTGTGGATTGCATGGCTAGCTGATGAAACATGAAGAAATTGGTATTGAAAGACTGACAAAGTGAACTAGTCGGATTCTGACTTAGCTAAAAGTGCTGCCAACGTTTATATGTAGGTGTGGTCTGGGTGAAGGCAAGATCAAACTATGGAACGTGTTGTGCGATGCAGGTACATGGGATGGATCTCTCGTGGTTGGAGCAAACTAAATCTAATGGTATTAGTGTCTACTTATTAAACCAGTTAATTGATTTATATTGATTAGAAGTAATTTATTTTTAATTAGAGATTACAATGTGTTACTAGAAGCCGGTTATGATGAATGGGCTTTAAGCCATGACTAATTAATAATAAATCTAAAGGGTCACATAATTGAGGGTCGGATATTAGATTGTGTAAAAGGTGAATAAGATTAGGTCTGAATATGATTTAGTTCAACTTGCATCTGAATTAGACATATTAGATTGGCTAGACTCGTGAGTATGAACCAAGAACAATGTTCACTGGGCCGGGCCCATGGAACTAGGTCCAATAACTCAAGTGATCGGCTTGACTTGCGGGCCGAAACCCAGAAACATCACTCTCACTATAAATATAAATTTAGAACTTATATTTTCAGTTGATATCGCAATTCTTATTATGTGATTAGAGTAATACACACTTGTGAGAGGGTCAGAATTTTCCAGAGAACTAATATTCCAGATCTGGTACGGTATTCAACATATGTGTGTGGTTACTGTTAGAGGCGAGTTACCTATGCGCTTAAGAAATGAGGCAAGAGGCCATAAGGGTTGAAAATAGGATTTGTGAGTAATATAAACAATGAAAAACCTCATGAGACCATAACTTGTCCCCAATAGACACTTACGAGTTTAAAGATTTAATGCATGCGCTATTTGTAAGAAAGTCAGTTAGATTTTCAAATTTTGTTTTAAAGAGAAAAGTTTAGGATAAAGAGGGAGAACAAGAAACCATGCTTTGAATTCCTTTGCATATTTTTTTCTTACATTCATAGTGTATTCTTGCTTTTATTTATTGGGACGAATAAATTTTAAGTATGGATTATTAATAAATGAAAAATATGACCGCTTCAATAATCAATTTCTTAGTAATTTGAGCCATTTTCTGCATGTTTTATCACTAATTATTCTTGTTTCTTATTCAATTAGAGAAAATCGCCTAGAAGAAGGGTTTGAAGTGTAAAAAAAGTAAAGTGAAGGGAAATCAAACCTAAAAGAAGGCAAAACAGTCAAAACTTGACTATACTTAGTCAGGTAAGAAATAAAAAGGACTATAATTGGACCTTCGGCACGCCTTCAAGAGACTAAAATGCTCTCTAAGAAATACATGACTGAGTCAAGGGAAATATATATTTGGCAGGTTAAGGGTATTTTTAAACTGTGTTCAACTAAGTATGGAATTCCTAAGAAAATAACTCTATCGAGTAAGAGAATTTCAAAGGGTATTACTCGACCGCGTAACGGTATTTATTAACATTACTTGATCAAGTATAGTGTTTCTAAAGAAATTTATTTGACCGAGTATAGCATACTCGCTCGAATAAGGGATTTTTCCTTCATCATACTCAACCGATTTTTTATGTTTGGCTGACATAAATGAGAGGATTCAGCGAGAGAATCATCCCTTAACTTATGAGGCTTTAAGCACCCCTTTCAGTCCTTCCAACAGTATAAAAGGCAATCCTCACACTTTTTAAAGCAAGTAGAGGCACCGAAAAGATATATATATATATATACACACACACACATATTTTCACACACTTGTAGTTTTAGTTTTACTTTGTATTCTATAATAATCACCATGATGTTCACAATAATCATGAGTGAGTAGTGGGCTTTTGTTCCATGGTTCCTACAAATAAATTATCCAAGTTCTTTAGAAGTCATGTTTTATTTATAAAGTAATTTTTTTCTATTTGTATCATGTGTAGTCATTATTACTATGCATGTTTGTACTAAGTTGATTGTCCTGTGTTCTTTAGTATCCTTTGTCATAGGTTTAACATGGTAGAGTAATAAAATATAGGATACGTGTGATAAAAAATTTAGACTCATCCACTCTCAGAGTCATATGCTCAACCAACGAAAGGTGAGAATCAGAGTTAGTTGAGAGTATGATGCAATTGTAGTCTACAAACTTAAGCAACCGAAGGTAAGAATCAGATGTTGTCCAAGAAAATTGAGTGGGAGTCAAAGTTAAAATGAACATGTCCTCCTTCAACTCTTAACCATTGGGTTTGCTATTTTCTCACAATAGTCATCACTCTTCTATCCATAGATCATTCAAGCTATGATCTAAAAGATAATTTGTTGAATTTCTGGCCGACTTACATTGAACAGCACAATGAGGATGCAACCCAACATAAGGCGATAAAAAATTCAACATAGTATTGAGCCGATGGTTTGATCCGGGACCAATAAACGAGATGTGAAATACGTGTTGGAAGCCAAGGATATGAGTAAAGACACCCCAAGTATGAAAATCGCTGCAGGACGACGAGTGAGTTGTTTGAACCAAAGGAATTGAGCCACTGACTGGAAACATAGGATTCTGAAAGAGGAGGAGGAGACGCATAGGGTGCACCTACGAAAAGGAAGCATACCACAAAGAGATGGATAGCGAAGTAATGATCGAGGGGGAGCATCAGTCATTTTTTCAAGTGAGGGGAGATTGTTGAATAGAGTTTTGTGGGAAAATAGCTCACATCGGTGGGTGAAAGAAGAAGACCTGATTTATATTGAATTGTTGAATCATGTCTTACAAGCTTATGGATTAAGATCACAATGGGATTACGATCTACTGAGTTTGGCGAAAATTCAACATACCCATCCACCTCCTCATTGAATTAATTTTTTAGATCTCTCTGCAACTAGGATATTTTTTTACCAAAATATATAGATATTTAAAAGTCTTTCATCTATCCTCACACATTCTTTCATTTTCGAAATATATTTAGAAGTATTCCATCCTTACACATTCTTCCATATTCTTTTAAAATGTGAGTTTGTGTCTCCATCTCTCTTGAGCCTCGAAAGTGGGCTGAAATCAGATTTAATTCTCCCTCCATTCAACCATTCTAAATGGATTTTGTTCAGATCAAATGTTTAACCCTCACACATAATACTTTTGGACATTGAATGTTCTAATCCATCCTCACTCTTTGAATCTCATTCTTTGAATGAATCGGACCGTGACAATATACCCTGCTCGTTCGGAGTGTAGATAAAAACACATTCTTACCTGAAAGACGCATCATTTCACACATAGAACACTGGCATCACAAGATCTTATTCCGATTATAAAATGGCGGGGAGTATGATTACATCGACAGGTCCATGTATTTGGTTGTACAAACCGCCCCTCAGATTGCCTAATGATAATTAAACTATTCCACACCAATATCTCTCATGACAAAACATGAATGAGTGTTACTTAAATATGAGACAGTCAGTGCTTGCAAGGCCTTTGTTTTTAATCCCTTGAGCCGGCACTTGTAGTTTTATTATTCAGCTAAATCCAACCACTTCAAATTGGCACAAACTTCAGCTTTTCCTGAATGATGATTTCGACGTATCCATTTCCAAAACAAACAGCAAGTCTAGAGGCCGGATCTGCAGCTGGAACATATCACATTCTTGTGAGGAAGTCTTAAGAACCAAGAAGATAAGCATCATCAGTTTCAGAGTTATGCTTCGTCCAGCAGCGCTCAGTCTCGTATTCTTATGCACCCTTGTGAAAGCAGCTTCATCAGGATCAGGGGCCAGGCAGGGATGCAGGGAGAAATGCGGAGATATAAGCGTGTTCTACCCGTTCGGGATCGGCGATCGAGGCTGCTTCAAAGAGCCTGAACACGAGCTGTTCTGCGACGAGACGTACGACCCTCCAGCGCTTCTTTTAGGCCTGGCCGATGGCAGCTCGTCCAGCACCACGCAGGTGCTGAACGTGTCTTTATCCGGTCAGCTTACCATAACGTCATGGGTGGCTTTCGAGTGCTACAAGAAGACCGGAGCAAGTTCCAATCAGTTCAACAACCTCAACACCGTCCTCGGCAAGACCTACGCGTTCTCCGATGTTCGGAACATGTTCATTTCCGTAGGGTGTGACACCCGGGCCTTCTTGAAGGATCCGGTGAACGGGGCCATTCAGAGCGGCTGCGTCTCCTTCTGCGGGGACCCTTTAAGCGTAAGGAACGGATCCTGTTCCGGAGTCGGCTGCTGCGAAACTTCTATTCCTAAGAATCTCAAAGCCTTGAGAGTTGATACAGGAAGTTACAGCAATCACACCGAGACTTGGGACTTCAATCCTTGCAGCTACGCATTTGTGGCGGATCAAACCTGGTTTGAGTTTTCCTCATCGAATCTCAAGAATTTCACCAGTCAGACCGGATTTAGTTTTGGAAACCGAAGCAGCACCCCGGTGGCCGTCGACTGGGTGGCAGGCACTGAGGCATGCCAGCAAGCGCAACAAAACACCACCGCTTTCTCTTGCGGACAAAACAGCTTCTGCTCTGACTCCATCGAAGTCCCAGGTCATCGATGTTTCTGCAACGACGGATATCAAGGAAATCCTTATCTTCCTGATGGATGCCAAGGTAAGGTGCAACTGCTCTCAAGCTGTAGCCATTGATATAACAAGTTCCACTTCTAAGGGCGTGTTTTTCACAGATTATATTGAAGTTAATTTCTTTTTGCAGATATAGATGAGTGCAGTGATCCTGACAACAGTCCTTGCGAGGGAGTTTGCAATAACACGCCTGGGGGTTACTTCTGCGCATGCCCAGCTGGGACTATCGGCGATAACAACAACGATAGAGTCCGTTGCAGACCTGACGATAAGAAGTTCCCGGTTCTGCAATTTAGTTCCGGTAGAATCATTACTGAGTTCAGCTTCGTTTTGTAGCCTAAAGGGCGTGATTCCTAACTAGGTGACATGTCTTCATTTTCCAGGATTGGGAGTAGGCGTCTTGTGTATGCTCATTGCGATTTATTGGACTTGCTGGGGATTGCAGAAGAGGAAAATGATGAAACTGAAAGAGAAGTTTTTTGAGAAAAATGGCGGATTTCTATTGCAGCAGCAACTTTTGATGCGCGACCCGAAGATGGAAGTTGCTTGGATTTTCACCAAGGGGGAGCTGGAAAAGGCGACTGACAACTACGCCGAAAGTCGAGTCCTGGGGCGAGGCGGGTACGGGACGGTCTATAAAGGAATTTTACCGAAAGGGAGAGTAGTAGCCATCAAGAAATCGAAAACCATGGACCAGAATCAGATTGACCAGTTTATAAACGAGGTGGTAGTCCTAAGTCAAATCAATCACAGCAATGTAGTGAAGCTCCTCGGATGTTGCCTGGAAACCGAAGTGCCATTGCTCGTCTACGAGTTGGTAAACAATGGCACATTGTATGATCATGTTCACAGAAGGGACATGTCGTTTCCTTGGGGATGCCGGTTGAGGATTGCGGCTGAAACTGCAGGTGCACTGGCTTACTTGCACTCTGCAGCCTCTCCCCCCATCATTCACCGAGACATCAAGTCCACTAACATCTTACTGGACAAAAACTTGAGAGCCAAGGTATCGGATTTCGGGGCGTCGAGGCTAGTTCCTATAGACCAATCTCAGCTAATCACACTGGTCCAAGGGACACTAGGCTACTTGGATCCTGAATACTTCCTCACCAGTCAGTTGACTGAGAAAAGCGATGTTTACAGCTTTGGCGTCGTCCTCGTGGAGCTTCTGACAGGAATGAAAGTCGTGTCATTCGAAAGGCCGGAAGAACAGCGAAACTTAGCAATGCATTTTGTGTCCTCCATGAAAAGAAACCAGCTGAATGCCGTGTTGGACAAGGATATAATCCGCGATGAAACTATGCAACAGGTCCATGGGGTCGCTAATGTAGCCATGAAATGCTTGAAAATGGATGCAGACGAACGTCCTACAATGAAGGAAGTGGTACTGGAGCTGCAGAGGCTTTCACAGCTTAAGGAACATCCCTGGGCGCAGGAATCTGACCTGGCGACCTGTTTGCTTAGGCAGCCGTCAAATGGCCTGAATAGCTACACTCTCAGGTGTGACACAATGGCTGACCAAGAACTCTTCGAGTTGGCACTCGGCAGATGACGAGTTTTGCATCCTTCGACAGACAGAAAACTATCACATGATGTTACATTGACCCTGTAATAGATGATTCAGTTTTTCCTTTCTGTAACTGTAACCAGTGGTGTTTAGTATAACATGATCATGTTGGAACATATTGACTAATGAAACATGAAAAGCTGAATAACAATTCAAACGGATTGATGTCATTCAACGCAAAAACAAACTCAGGTTTTAAATGGATTTATACAGAGAATAAATCACATTGTCTAACTGAAAAATCAATAAATTCTGGAGCTACCCATTTCTTGAACTAGCTGATCTGACCAGGTTTTATTCTAATTCTCTACTGAAAACTTCATTCATAGATGGTGCTCAGCATGCGCCGAAAAGATCGAACGGCCAGCTTGGCTCGTTTGGAAGAATACCTCTGTAACCTCCTTATAGATCCTGATCTGGCATATGGCGACCCTCCAGCACTGCCACCTTTGTCAGCATCGAAAGGCTTTCTTGACGTTGGTTTGATCGTTTCATGCTCTCTAATAAAATTATTACTATCCTGGTAAGCATCTGAGACGGGAGAAATGCGCGCTCGCTTGCGCTTCCCATCCTTCTTCTGCAGGGCAACGCTGGCCTTCACAGCCATGGCGGCCATGTCAGTAGCTGACAGCCTGTACTGCAGCCTTGAGGTGGGTACGAGGAAGTAGATTTGGTTGGGCTGGAGGTCATCTTCGTCTTTCATAGCAGGTATGTACTCGTCGTAGCACAGTGAATCCGAGTTGCATAAAACGTAGCTAAAGCCGCTTCTGGTGGTTGAAGAAGCAGAGGTAGTCTTCTGGTCATCAGCAACGGCTGTAGCATCTGTTGGGGTTTGTGGTTGGAACATGTTGAGGACTTGGAAGACCTTGATGGGTGTGAAACATTCCTTGAGGTCGCCGTTGACCGCTATGACGGTCGCGCTCTCCGGCGGAGGCTGCTGAGCTGGTGCTAACAGTGAGCTAGACAGGCAACTTCCCATGAGAGAACACTGGACAGTACAGGATGGTTTGTGAGATTGAGAATGAAGAAGAAGAAGTAGAAATGGAGAGGTTTTGGATTCTGGTTTTACCGGTGGTGGTGGTGGTAATGGTATTTAAAACCGAGTGGAATGATGATGATTGAGACGGTGAGGTGGACATGATGATAAGTTTGACTATTAAGCAACCAAAAAGAAACATGCTATTATAGTAGTCAATGGTTGTGAAATTAGGTTGTCTTTAGGTTTTATTTTTTTCTTGATTTTTTCCCATTTATTTTTTTGTTTAGTTTCTATTTTAATGTAATTTTAACAAAGAAAGTTCTGAATTATTTTTTTCTATTCTAAATCAAAATTCCGAAATGTAATTTAAATAAATGATAGTTTTACATTACAATTTGAATTAATTATTGTATATACAAATCGGTTCTCAATTACAGTTTTATGAAAATAAATAATAATTTTTAGTCAAAATTGGTAATGTGATAAAATCATAATTTATAAAATAGTTTAGTTTGAAGACGTGAGCAGGGTTGTCATGTGATGTGGACGTCCATGGTCGTTATTGTTTGGCGCACAAGTTTTCAGGCTTTATTTAGCGCGTGTCTGGTCTATTTTTCTAAAAAGTGCTACATAGTGATGAGCTAATGATTAATCGGTTAGATGAAATTAATCGAACAGTTAATTAAATTTATATACATTAATAATTAATTTAATAATTAATTATAAATATATATGTTTAAAAGTTATTACTTAAATAAAAATTTAAATTTTGAACAATTAACCGGCTAGGTGGCTAGACAGAACGTTTCAACACAGTTTAGCGATTAATCAACTTGGAACGGAAATTTTTAGAAGTCTGATCCCCTTCAAAATACATACATAATTTATTTAGCATAAGTAAGATGACACAGTGACTATTAGTTACTTGTTTCGCCTTATGGTTTTAAATTGATGTTTTTTTCTAGTTAGTTTTTTTAAAGATTATTTTATTCTTTTTTATCTCATTATTTGTTTACGTTTTGTTTTAAATGGATTTACCTGATATGTCATATCAAAGCATATAAACTATATACCATAACAGTTAAATGATGTCATTTTAAATTATTTTTATGGGATTTATAATTTCTAAGTTTTAGAGTTTTTATTTTTTTAGGGTTCTAAAAAAAATTTTGTTTCAAACTTTCATATTTTTATTGTTTTTTTATGTTTCCAAACCCATTTAAAACGGCGACGTTTCACAACACTAAAATCCTCAATCCTAAAATCCTAAAAATATTAAAAAATAAAATAAACCTTAAAACCCCTCAAAACCCTAGAAATCCTTAGAAAATTTGAATTATAACACTTTATAACCCTTAAACGCCATTCAAAATGAAGTCATTTTAACTGATATGGTATGTAGCTTATATACCCTGACGGATATATACATTTTTCGCTTTTTTTTAATTTAATATTTTAAAATTTCAATTCAGAATTGTAGTTTTGGTTTAGAAGAATTGGAGTTCTGACAAATCAGTTCCAATCGTGATTTTACACAAGTAAACCGCAAATTTGAATAATAATTTGAAAATGTGATAAAACGCAGTTTTGAACTATGATTTTTTTCTTAAGCAGAATCATAGTTCTGGATAACATTTTTTATTATGCAAACCTCAATTCTGAACTTCGATTCAAAAAAAAACAAAGCAAAATAAAAATTAAACCAAATACAATACAAAAAGTAAAACATCCAAATAAGACCAATTTAGCAAAAAAATCTTTAAAAAGAGACTCTTGCTTCTCTTCTTTGTCATAACTTTTAGTTTTTGTAAATCTACATATATACCAAAAATACTTCTTTTGAAAAAAAAAATAACCAAATCATCATATCAATGCACGTGTGTACTCCCGCTGTCAAGATTTAATCGATGTTTTAAAAAAATTATTTGTTAATTAAAAAGAAATCAATTCTATTACTTGACCAAGTTTAAAAAGTGATATTTAATTTAGTTTTTTGAATTTCTTGCGGAATGTAAAATAATGTGGATTATTAGTTGTGTGAAATGATTTCTAAAAAAAAATTATGATTTAATAATATGAATTAGTTAAAGTTTTACTTTTAAAATAATTAAAAAAAATATGTATTTATATTATTGAATGAAAAATAAAAATACACAAATAAAATCTAATTAAATAAAAAATAAAATATGCTAGGAGAATAGTAATTAATTAATTAATTGATTGCGCGTCAACCATTAATCTTTGACCTCTTGAGTTTTTATAATAATATTAAATACGTTATAATGCACGTACCAGAAGATCTTTCCGAACAATGCATGTAAAAATAATAATTTATAAACCTATCCTATTAGTCCGGCCTTGGACTGTGTAGGAGTGGCGGGTTCACCGGTCCAAAATTGGATCGGATCGAAATCGGTTTGGATCGGAATCAGAATAATAACGATCGAAGACCGGACCAGATCGAAAATTTCAAGAATTGGATCAGACCGGTTTGGACCGGAATCATAAAGAATAAATTAAATTTGAATAGAAATGTGAATTAAAAATAATTTTATTGTCGGGATTTTGGAGAAGCCAAGTCTGATCGGGATTGATGAAAATTCCGGCTAAGAGGCAGACGGGTACTGTTCAACTAACAGTGGTTAACAGAATTTAACAGTGTCAACGGAATTTTATTTTTTGCCCTTTAATTGTCAAATTTGATAGTTCGGACCGTAAGTGGGGAAACGGTAATAGTTCGGGACCCCATTTAGGGTTTTTCCCTAAAAACAATGGGCAAAGAGATTCTCCTTGTCACTATAGAAAATTTTTCTACATGTACAGGTGAAAAGTCTCAAATGAGCTTCATATTAATGTTATTGATATTCTTAAAGCATGGGTATAATAGTAATTATAAATAAAAATAAAAATCAGTATTAAATAAAGGGGTAAGTTAGTCTTCTCAAAACTAGTTATTATTTTTCGCATTTATATTACTACTTCACAATTATCAATATATCCATATTTTAAAAATGTCAATAAGATTAACATAAAGAGCATATGAAACTTTTGTGTGCATATGTAGAAAAATTTTATGCTATGACAAGTAGAGTCTTTTTTTCATAAACAATTAAGAAAAGAAAAAATAAATAAATGAGGCCGTTATTGATGAAAATTTTTTGGATGAATATGGTCTACCACATGGACTATGGACGTGTCGAGTTGAAAAGTCAAAATGACACGTGACAAACATTCATTGATTCTAAATTTTTTTCTGACATTTTAACGTGTCACGTGACTTATTAAAATGTCACGTAACAGCTCTCAAATAATTAATTCATGTTTCATGTGATGGAGAGTATGCACTCAAAAATTACTCGTGATTGACAACTATGGGAACACTCTGGTTAACAACTTGGCGCCGCGGATTGAATCATACACGACTTTTTATACCTGTGGAAAGTGGAAACTGGACGATGATGAGCGACGGGAGCCGGCTGGGTTATTAAGGACGAAATGGTTTGGTAAAGATTAAAAAATAAAAGAGAAGGAATCAATTAAAAGAAAAATATGTTAAAACTAAACAGTTTTACGTGAGGACTGAAGTGTAATTATTTGTATATATTCGAGATCTGATTAAAATTGTAATTATTATAAGGGTAAATTATAAAAAATATTCTTAAGTATTATTTATTTTCAAATTAAGTACTAAATTTTTTTATTCTTCAATTTCAGTAGTGAACTTTTTAATTCTTCACTTTCAGTACTATACACTTAATAAAATGAGAAAATTTATATATAAAAAAAATTTGTGACCGATATATTTATGCAAATTTTAAAATTCTAACTAAAGAGTCGGACTTACAAACTAATTCTCATATTTCATATTAATTTATCTTTCTATTAAGTGTATAGTACTGAAATTATAGAATTAAAAAGTTCGGTGCTCAAATTGAAAAATTGAAAAATTTGATACTTAATCTGAAAATTGGTGATAGCTTATAGTATGTTTTTTTAGTTTACTCTTATTACAAAAGATCCTAAAATTTAAAGTAGTCAGATATTTTGAAAGCGAATATTAATTATCATAATTTTTAAACAAATATAATGCACACACCTATTTTTAATTTTTCCTAAATATTTATGCTACTTAATTATATCATTGTTTTCAGTTGTGGATTCCACATCCGTGTAAGCTAATATTCGATGCAATTTCGTGTCGCTTTATGGTGTAGGCGACATTCACATGGCAATGCAGAAATTGGTCGGATAAGGACAAATTTGAATAAACGCGTGGCGTAGAACGTTCTGATTTGATCATCGCGAAAGCATTGAAATGCATCATGATAACAACCTTAAAATTATTTTGTTCGTGTCTTGAGACGCAAGACACATTTATGCTATACAATAACGCAGTAAACACCCCGCAGAACTGACCACGGGGGTGCTTAATTAATAAAGAGTATTTTAATTAAAACCATTTGAATGAATGAATGCGGGGAATAATGTTATTGAATTTATGGATGAGTAGGCTGGACAGGTCTCCGGCTGGATTCAAAGGTACGTTGTTTTTGTCGTCAATTTATTAAGGAACCCAATCCAAATTAATTTACCTAAATATTTTTTATATTAAATTTATAAAATACTCCCATTATTAAACCTTTGACTGGGAGTGTATGGCGGGGAGGATTTGTTGATGATGATAGGTTGTTAGGTGTAATGATTCAGTTTCTGTTTTTAATACAAATCAAAACAAACTGTTCATGATGGGTGTGAGAGATTTGAAACCGATAATTAGTTTTTTTTTAAATCAAATCGAATCAATTCGGTTTGGTTTTTTTATGAATTTTTTTATTAATTTTGATTAAATAAGAGATTTTTCATATAGATACTAATATAAAGGTACTAATTTATAGTATATAGTTAATTAAATTAATAGATGTTCTACTAATTTAAAAACCAAACCGAACATTATTCATTAAAATTTCAAAAATTGAAACTATTACAAATCGAACCTTAATATTTCAAATCAAACCTAATATATCGGTTCGATTCGGTTCATTTGGTAACATATATTGGGCTGAATGTTATTATTGAGGTGCTTGTTCAACAACATCAACATGTTTCACATCTTGTAAGGCCCAGCTTTCCGACCCAGCTGAGAGTAAAATTGGGCCAAAACAAGTCAGCACGATCCAATCGAAGGAAACACAGTCTAACGGTCCAAAAAATGGCCCATACTCGACTGGCATCCGAGTCACAGTTAGGGCATCCATTGAAGTTTTTTGAAATGTTTTGTGTCAGAATACGAAACAGTTTGTGTTGATGTGAGAGGTTGTTTGTGGTTCATGAAAAAGTTTTAATCACGTTTAATATTCTTCCAAACGTGAATAAAGATTAAATTTTTAATGAAAAATTTTAATTATGTAATTTTTTATTACATAAATGTTAAGAAAAAAATAATACGAATAAATAATTATAAAAAATCAAATATTTATTAAATTTAAAAAAATGTACTTTATTGTAATGTAAAAAAGCAAGAAAATGATAATATGATAAGTGAGTTCATGTGCAGAGATTTGAAAGATTTGTTTTAATGTGAATGTAAATTTGTGAAAAATAAATTTATGACAAAATTGAGTTAGCATGACACAAATCTCACGTGATACACACCTATTTTTATGGTGAATTCAAAATAGTTGGTTTAACTGGTGAATTGGAAGTTGGACCCCTGTTCGATCATCAAATTCAAAATTCCACATAATTTAAATAAGCTAATACCACCAGACACATGTAGTGGTGGCCGATTGGTAAGGTGACACTCTATCATACTTGTTGGTCTCCGATTAAAATATTATTAGTGGTTGAGTGTGTGAATTTTTTTAAAAAAATTTAAGCTAATTACCAAGATGAAATAAAACTGAATAATCGGGTGCGGATAAAGCTGCTCCACCTAATATTAAAGTTTTCAAAGATGGACGGTGCTGGAAGTGGACCCAAATCAACAAATCCCTCAAAATAAATTACATACAAAATTTTTAAAAGTCCAAATACTATGAATAGTAGGGTGAATATTTAATAGTGTGTCTACATATGAATCAAGGAAAAACAATAATTTTTTTTAAATTGTCATCCTTAATGACAATCCAAAATATTTAAATCGTCAAAACCGATGCGATGACCAGACTAATTTAAAATTAGTTTGATTCATTAAGTAAAATTTCATCTTATTAAATTTATTAATGATTAAAAGTCACTAATTATGAAAAAAACATTATTTTATTTATTTAAATGAAACAAAATCATTGAATTTGATTATAAAATAATATAATTTTTATGTACATGTCTGATTTCTATAATAATGTAGAATTTGATCAAAACGCTACTGTGTGAATTTTTATTTCTAAAAAATCAATTCTATTTTTGATAATTTGAATAGTGCAAACAGTAACATAGCCCTTTTCTTATTTTTCCCAATAAATTATTATGATGCACCCATTCGATTGAGCGAGGCAATAGTAGTGGAGGAAAATTAATAACGGTTTCTGGTTAATTACGAAATCGACATGAGACGTACGAGAGGTGGGAAAATTCAAAGCCGTACACTTGTCACTCGTAGCCAAACTAGGTTGTTTTTTTAGGTTATCAAATTTAAGTTGGTGTTGGTCACCATAGATTAGATTGACAGGTGAGTCGAGGAGCTCATGTATAAATATGTTGTGATGTGCACACGAGCAATATTGCTTTGTGCATCTGTCGGTGGTTGTGTGGGATCCAAGAAAATGAAATTAATGCTCCATCACTCTTATCAGGAGTACTCTACTATTAATTATTGTAAATTTTTTTAAAATTTATTAAATATAAATTACAACACATAAATTTGATGATCAAGATTTAAATTTTAAGATGGAGATTGTTAGAAGTAGGAGTGTAAATATGAGTTGAAATTGATTTTGGGTTGAATTTTTCATAACTCAAATTCATTTATAATAAAATAACTCAACTCAAATTCAAAACAACCCAACCCAATCCAACTCAAATTCGAAATTGTTAATTTGGGTTGAATTTCGGTCAACCCATTTATTTTAATTAATAAAGAAATAAAACATTAAAAATAAAAAATAGTTAAAAAATAAAAATATTTTTAATATTTTTACTTTTTTTAATATTAATTTTTTTTATTTTTTATTTTTATTTATATTTTTTATATATTTGTAATTCGGGTTGTGTTTTACAATTTGGGTCAAGCCGAATTCAATTTGTCCAACCCAATATATCTAATGCGTTCCCCGACTGGAGAAGTTATTTTTGGAGGAAAAACTACCAACTCAATCCAAAAAATACAAATCAAAACCCAACCCAAATAAAAAAGTGTAACTCAAATTCAATTCAATTAGGTTTATTTGGGTTGTGAACCGAAACTCTTACACCCCTAGTTAGGAATCATCCCTCACCACTTTATCACCAGACTACCGCACTGTTGATGGCTATTAATTGCTGTAATTGCTTTTGATTAAAGTTAGTTGCTTCTAGTTGTAGTTAGTTACTCCCTCTGTTCTCTATTACATGTCGTTTAAGGTTAATTTGAGTAGATTAAGGTGAAGTTAATGCTAGCGCTTGAATAAATTTAATGAGCGGGTGGTTGATGTTTTTATAAAAAAATTCGTGCAAAAAGTAAAATTGGTAGATCATCACTGGTGGAGAATGTAGTTTTTATTAAATATGATAATAAATTAATTAATGTTTGACATTTTAAGGTAGTTGTTGACATTAAATACGCATTGATCAAATCAGAATAATGGACAAAAAAATTCGGTTAAATGACATGTAAAAGAGGACAGAGGGAGTATTCATTTTGGTTGATCAAATCATTTACTTTATCCGTTTTGATAAAGTAGTCCTTTAAAATTAAATCGAATATATTAAGAAATATGAATATTAGTAATTAAATAAATTTGATAGATAAATAGTTAATATATTTTTTAAAATTTAATACAAAAAATAAAATTGATAGATTATTACTAATGATGAACGATTTTTTATTGATTATAATAAGAAAGTGATTAATATTTGATATTTTAAAATAGTTATTGATATTAAATATACATTATAAATTTTTAAGTGACTATAAAAAATGAACAAATAAATTCAAATAAGTGACAAATAAAATATGATCGAAGAAGTTACGTTATTAACCCGGTTAAGTTGTCCAATTACTTAAAATTGATTGGTGGTCGAATTTGTTACGGTGATTGTATAATGTGGTAGACGCGAGTTATAAAGCATGTAAGTTTGACGATGATTAGTTATGAAATATATTCTTCCTTACTTTATTGTGAAGTAGATTTCCACTGAACCCAAAAAAAAATCAAGCCGGAAAATAATCAGTCAAAATCCGATAAGTTCAAAACTAAACTGTTTCATTGGACTATTTTGTATATAATTTTATTCCATTCCAATGTGATTCTCTCACTATTCCACCGTCCTATTATCATTATATATTAAAAATTATAAATGAATAGTTGAGCCGTTGATGTCTCTTTCTATGAGACTCGTATCTCAAAAATAATTGTCAATCCTGTTATCACTTAAAGAGGAATACAATGAAGAGGTAATTGCGGTGTGCTTTGGTTTACAAGGTGTAATGATTTAGTTCGGTTTAATTTTTAATAAAAAATTAAACTAAACACTTGATATTTGGTTTGAAAAATTTAAAATCAAACTGAAATGATAGTTTTAAAAAATCAAACCACATGGTTCGATTTGGTTTGGTTAAACTTTTTCATGAATTTTATTGACTAATTTATTTATTGAATAGACAAATTTTCATATAAAATTCTTATTTTATTCGGTTTGGAACAGTTTTGTTTGAAAAAAATTAAAAATCAAACCAAATCATTAGTCGTCGGTTTTTTAATATTCCAAACCCAACAAAAGCACTAACATTCCATACCGAACATAACCTATCAATTCGGTTCAATTTGATTCAATTCATCAATTTATCGATTTTTATTTACACTCCCACTTACATACATTTCTGAAAAGAAAGTCCAAATTTTTATACTAGAAATTTCCATGTTTTGGGTTGTCCATCTAACTAAACTCAGAATAGCAAGTAATAAAAGTGAGTGGTACAGCTTGGAAATCAAATAATGTCATTTTCATGCTCTCCTCTATCTATTATTTCTTTCTCATTCATTCCAGTTCCTTAGATCATACTTTTACACCTCCACATTCAAATATTATTTTTTCTTTTGTATAATCTAAAGCCTCATTAATAAATCCATTTCCTCAGCTTTAAGGTAGAAGAAGTGGCAAGTCATATCACAAGCTAATTAAACTCTTCATTGATGATGATGAATGATCATCCTCCTCCACCTCCTCCTCAGAGGACACTCTCCGGCACCAGCCACCACCAGAACCACGGTCACGATGATCCTGACGAGACGCTGATACGAGAAATCCACGCCTTGCAGACCCCGCCGCGTGCCCGTCGCTGGGAGGAGGCAAGCAGCCATGTGTCATCAAACTCCCTATCCATGGCTAGTGACAACTTTACCACCATGAGCCGGGAGTTCAGCGCCCTCGTCGTAGCCGGATCAGCCATCGAAAATGATCACACGCCTGGCCATGACCACCACCATCATGATGCTAACAGTGGGAGCAGCCATAACAATATGTTGCTGGCTATGATAGAGGAAGGCAGGGATGAGGTCCCGGAGGAAACTAATCCTCTGGCTATAGTTCACCACCAGGACATAAGCAGTCGGGATAGTATCAGTATGCCGCCTGTGGCGTCACCTGGGAGAATTGTGGCTGCTGGACCCTCAAGCGTGTCGTCAGGGCACGGGGAGATATCGGTCCAGAGAGTCAAGAAAGAGGAGGTTGAGTCCAAGATCACCGCGTGGCAGAACGCTAAGATAGCCAAGGTTAATAACCGGTTCAAGCGTGAAGACGCTGTAATTGGCGGCTGGGAGAATGCCCAAGTTGAGAGAGCTTCAGCTTCCATGAAGAAAGTTGAGGTAACAATGATTTTTCAGTACTAACTAGCTTCAATTTCAGGGCCGGTCCGGAAATTGGAGGCCCTGTGCATAATTTTTTAAAGGTCCCAAGCTGTGACCAGAAAAAATTAAGGCTAATATTTCCGAAGATGCGGCAACTCTACCTCACCATCAAAGGTGAGAGGCACACCAAATGGTAATCTAGCAAATATTTTAGCAAAACACAAATGGTCAAGCTTATTTTAAATTAAACAAATACTTCCTTTAAGGCTCAATTCAAAATGGTCGAAGCCTTAATGAAGTAACTTCATTTGAATTCTCAATACAATTGAGTAATGTCCACACTTGAAGCCCTAATCCTGAATTTTACTTGTCTCGCATTGCTATACTATATACTAATCTTCTTCTCTATTTCTCTTGTTTCTGGGCAATGTGGGATGTTAAGTTGTTAACACTCAACTCCCTTCCTTCAATCCCACATCATCCAAATTCAATGTTACACACAAGTCTCTACAATTATATATATTAGGATGTTGTGTACTCTCATATAAACATATTAGCTTCCAATATATCTTCTGTGGAATTACCTAAGATGTTTGGAATTTGTTTGTATATTATTTCTCAAGAATTTTAATTTTTAGGCCTTCTTAAATAACAGAGTTATCATTTGGAGGACTTTTTCTTGTAAAATTTCTGCTTGGGGTCTTTCCAAAATTGGAGGCCCCGTATAGTTGCACCACTTGCACTGCCTCTGGGCCGGGCCTAATCAAATCAGATCATGTTAGATAGTGCCTCTGGGCCGGGCCTAATCAAATCAGATCATGTTAGATTTCAGCTGACAAAGGAGTTATAGAGTTTCAAGTTTGTTAAGTATTTTGGACCCGAAGGACTGTCGTTAAGGATTTTCCTGTAATACCTTTCTATTGGAAAAATGGTGCAGAGGAAATTGGAGGAGAAAAGGGCGAGGGCGCTGGAGAAGATGCAGAATGACATAGCAAAGGCACGTAGGAAGGCGGAGGAGAAGAGGGCGTCAGCTGAGGCCAAGAGAGGAACCAAAGTAGCCAAAATCTTTGAAATTTGCAACTTGATGAGAGCAGTAGGAAGAGCTCCTTCCAAGAGGCCCTTCTTTTAGCCGAAGAACAAACAGTACCTTAAAAAACTTGTCAAGTGTGTTTTAGTTTTTGAGCCTGGTGTGTATGAACCATTTGGTTTGTTCTGTCTGCTAGAATGGTTAGAGACGGCTGTCTTTGCGCCGTATAGGGCCTGAGAAAGACCTCGGGGACGAGTTATTTCAGTCTGAACCCCTGAAAGCCTAGTCTGTTTTCGGCCAAAATATCAAATGTGTACAAAAGCTTCCATGAAATACACTTCCTGTTATGCTTATAAATCCTCAACAAGATGCTCCATGTCTAAGATTACTGTGAAGCCTTACAAGCCATTTTCAACGGATTCGGAGGATCAGAGAATTTCCCAGTTGATATCTGATCAAAAACATATTTTCAACGTACCTCGCTCCTGTCTCGTATATTTTCTGCACTGGCCGCGTAAACATTATTCGTTGTTCCAAATAGACTGTTAGATTTATCATGTCAGAAAACATTGCTGCAATTTTTTGCACCTTGATGCTGGACAAGAATGTGGAGACTATGCGAGGAATTATAAAAGCTAATCAGGCTCATCTCAAAACTTCAGAAAATTTGCAGATGAATTTAATCTTGTAATGTAAACTTTCATGAAGTGGGTTGTCATTTATATATTTACTTTACATACCAATAAAATCAATTATCAGCCGGCCGTATGAGAATCTCCCTTCTGGCATGCCGAAGAAAGTCTGGCCGAACGGGGTATTCGGAGCTGAAAAAGTTGCAGCCAGACCGCCTGTGTCGGAATTTGAGTCTCCAAAGTTGAAGATGGCCGGAAAATGACAGCCTTTTCCATGATCATCCAAATCACGATCTGTAAAGATTGCGGCACAAGATGAAAAGATCATGAAAATCAAAATGCATGATGATCTTTGTATGAGTTCTGATGTTCCCATTCTGGTTTATCTTCCCAACCATTAGACTCTATGAAATGTTATGATCTACTTAAGCTCAACTCTTTCCTTTCAAAATGATTCTTTCAAAATGTACCGCTTAATTATAATCTATAACCATTTAGCCAAGACCTGTGAACTTCTAGCTTTAGTACTCATTGATTTAGTCAGCATCTTATCCTTGGGGATGATCATCGACTACTTTGGCAAACATTCTGTCTTGGATAGAAATATATTTTTCTCTTGACAGCCTTGTCTTTACAGGCTTGACATTGAGAGGTTGAATCCATCTATTGCAGGCACCCTTGCTATTGCTTCCTTTCTTGACGCCATTTGTAAACTGGATTTGTTACAGCACAGACAAAATTTCATCTTCACGAAGCTTGTGCTTGCATCCATTTTTCTGCCACAGAAGACTTTGCTTTTCAGTCTCGAAAAGGATCAAAAGAAGCGTTCGATTAAAAAACATTTACCTGTAGGAAGTCATGTCCATGTATATCTCTTCTCCATGTTCCGCACTCGTCTTTTTCTTGCCTCAAGCTCTTTGTAGGAAGAAGCTGTCTTTCTGCATAGAGAATCCAGGACCGAATTCTTAAAAAATGAGTAAAAACATGTCGACAAAGATGAGAGATCTGATAATGATTTGATAGCGCCTAAAATGTCATTTGAGGCTTGCCAAAAGGTGCTTTATTTAAAGTAGCAAGGTGTGGAGTTTATTTCCTAAAGAGAAAGATGCCTCTGTGTCTTCACTGCAGCACCTTTGAATGTGGAGTGGAGTATTATTTAGAGGAGCCAACTTCTCAGCCTCCAATGGTCTTATCTTTATTTGTTTAGCTTCTTCTCTGAAGGAGTATATAATACACAGATCCATCAATAAAAAGGATAACAGTTTAATTACAAATTACTGCCAGCAAAATTGACCTACATGGAAATGAATTCCGAACACTAATTTTGCAGCTTGCACCCATCAGCATAGATAACGAAAGCTCATCAAGACAAATATGACAGCAGCATGCCATGTAAGAAGAGCACCAGTTATCTTTTCCCAGAAACTAAATTGAAGCCTAATCATTTCTTGGAGTCCATACTCGGTACACAGTTAGAGTCTCACATCTTATTGCATACCATAGAGTGATTAATATCTCCCTAGGAACAACATGATGTATCTTTGCGCTTCTTGCATACTTTATTGTATTCCCATAAGCAACCTTCAGAACATCTCTTGCTAACCAAACAATAATAAGTTGAGAAACATGAGTTATTCATCAATGCTTTCTATAAACTGTATACATTAATATTATAGCTCTCTGCATGAACCACATTCTCAAAATGAAAAAAGAAATAGACCAAGTGCTATCTTAATTTTATGACACATAGAGTCACAAATATGTCAATATGAAATACAGATGAACAGATCTAAATTTAAACTTTCAAGTTTCGAGTGATAGAAATCTTTCAAAAAATATGTCATTTCTCTCAAGTCTGATATCGTCGCCGGGATCACCATAGCCAGTCTAGCCGTGCCCCAAGGGATCAGCTACGCCAACTTGGCCAAGCTGCCTCCCATTATTGGACTCTGTACGTCTTGTGCCAATATCACATAATATATCACTACTACTACCACCTCCACATATACATATATATCTGCTGAATCTATATTTTAACTAACATGGATTATTTTACTAATTTTTTCATTTTGAAAACCAGATTCGAGTTTCATTCCGCCTTTGATCTACGCAATACTTGGGAGCTCGAGAGACCTGGCCATAGGCACAATTGCTGTTGGCTCACTATTAATCTTTTCTATGATCGGCAAGGAAGTGAGCCCAACAGAGCAAATGAATCTCTACATTCACCTGGCCTTCACAGCCACCTTTTTTGCAGGAATTTTCCAAGCATCGCTTGGTTTCCTAAGGCATGTCCTGCTACCTCATTTACACTTAAAAACCAGGCATTCTTATTATTAACTTGATCAAAATTTTGTCTCAGGCTCGGGTTTATTGTGGACTTGTTGTCGCACGCTACCATAGTTGGTTTCATGGGCGGCGCAGCCACAGTAGTTTGCCTGCAGCAGCTCAGAGCCATGTTTGGTCTTGAGCATTTCACTCACAATACTGACATAATCTCTGTGATGAAATCTGTCTCTACTCAGTTTCACCAGGTATGATTGATCCAGCCTTATTACTTCGCTACGTGGCGCGTTATGATTTGACCTGTCACCACTTTGGTGCAGTGGAGATGGGAAAGCCTTTTGTTGGGTGTCTGCTTTCTCTCATTTCTCCTGGTCACAAAAAATATTCGAGTGATCAACCACACTGGGCCTCCCAACCAATTTAAGGCCCCAAAATTTTAGAAATTAACCCAATCAATTTTGAAAAGCCCAAAATTAAATTTTAAGGTGCAAAACCCAATAATCTATATAAAGATTAATGAGTTTTGCTTTTTGGTTTTCATTTGAGAACACAACTTGCTTAAATATACAACTACACATCTGAAAATGCAACACACTAGTGATGGGATAAAGAAAAAATACAAACAGTAAGGGATAGAGTCATTTAGTCTCAAAATTTTTTGCACGGCCCAATGTATTGAGCCGGCCCTGTAGGGCACCATGAAAAGTTCTAAATTTCACAGAGACTTTTAACTATAACATCTACACCAACCACTAATGTGCTAAGCAGAATAAAACCAGAGGTTTATATAACAGCAGAAACCTGTCTTCAGCATAATATGAATGTTTGGTTGATGATGGTGTGTCAAGCGAGTGAGGGGCTGCAGTTAGCTTTTCAATTTTCTGCACCAAAATGAGATGTTTTGAGACAATGATCAAACGTTCAGCAACTCGATGGAGATTCAAGCAATCACCTTCTTCTCACTCTGCAGCTTTTGGAGAAGGTAACCTTAATCTTGCGTCTTCATCAACATCAGTTCCTCTTGAGTGTGCACTTGAGCGCCTGACTCCTAGAGCACCACCAAAAGCTGACTAATGAATCACAATAACGACAGACATTTACCTAACGATTCAAATAGCAAAGTAACTCCATCACGAACTTTTGCCTTGATCATCTTGAAGTAAAATAATTCATCCGGAGTCTTGAATTCAGCTCTCTCGGAACATTCATCCACATCTGTGAACCCACTATACGAGAGAGTAATAGGCTATAACCGAACCGAATAACCAATTCAATTAATCGACCAAATTAACCGAATTTTAAAAATATCAACTGATAATCGAACTAAATTATACGATTAACTGATAATTTGGTTAATTCAGTTCTCGGTTAAATATTTAATTAACCGAATTCACCGATTAATAAAACTACAGGCGAGCCGAATAAAGTTGAATGTCGCCATGCTCGAACTCAACTTGAATTCAGGACTCGAGCACGGTCCGATTATTGTTTTAACTTGGCTCAAATTTTGAAAAATATAAGCCTGGCCCGAGAGCTAAAATATGTGGTACAGTTGCTAGAAACGTTATTTTGAGGGATGTGGGACAACTCATAGAAACACTCATATGACTTCTATGTGTGACTGCTACGTGTGGATCTCGCAACATTGTGTTCGTCAAGAGCTTAGGCACTGATGAGGTCATCGACTACAAGACCCCTAAAGGAGCTGCGTTGAAAAGCCCCTCCGAGAAGAAATATGAAGCGGTGATCCACTGTACGATTGGCATCCCTTGGTCCACTTTCGAGCCGAATCTGAGTGCCAAAGGTGTGGTGGTGGACATAACTCCCGGTGTTGGCTGAGATGCTGGAGCTGGAGGGAGTAGGTCAGGGAAGGAGATGCTGTGTCGGAGATGGTGGCTGCTATAAACAAGTTGGCGGATGGATTTGTGAAGACAGAGCAGAAGAAGATGGAGATGGCCAGGGATAATCAAATCCAAGCCCGGATTGACTCCCATAACAAGATCCTCTAGGCACACTGATCAAAGGAACACCACATTCCAACCAGTCCTCCAAACAGGCAATGAGTTTGATCGTGATGTCAGAGCCATGCTCCTGCGTGCCAGCCTCATAAAGCACGAGTTCAGCAAAAAGCAATCACGTAAGTAGACCATGCCAGGCCGTTGATTTCAGCAGCGCGTGTACTTTGTTGAAAAAGAGTGTATCCAGGCTCGCCTTTTGCTCATCTGTAACTGGGACTGGGCAATTCAGAACATATTGTTTTTTATGAAAAAAAGAGAGGGAACTGCAGTTTCAGAAATCTTCCACAGCTCCCTTTTTCACCATTTCAAAACAATGCTAGGTAAGACAGGATGAGTGTTGTTGCAAAGGCTGCAGGCGAAAGCTCTGATTCATCGACGTCACTGAATGTTATTAAATCAGTTAAAAGTGTGTGGGATGCACCTGAAGATCGATATGGAGTCATTGGCTTGGGGCTTGCAGCTATAAATTGCCTCCAGTCTCAATGTTTTTTCTGTGTACTTTCTTCCCACCAGTCCCACATTGCCTACTCTAAGAGAACATAAGAGTAAAGAAGTTATTTATAAATTTGTTTGTCTCCTTCCTCGTAAAATTGTATGAAAGATCAGTTTTTCTGATTGTTAAGATGCTTTTTGTAGTTTGTGTTTGGCTCGGTTCGCTGTACGCGAGTCTTCATGAGTCGTAATGCTTGGCTCGAATTCGGTTAGTTTATTAAACGAGTTTCGATATAGTGATTGAACTCAGTTTGTTTATTAAATAGAGTTCGGAAATATTTTTTATTTAATAATATATTGTTTGGATAATTCAGTGAACCAAAATAACCGAATTCAAAATTTTTTTTCATTAACCGAATTGAATTAATTAAATTTTATTCGGTTTTTAACCGAATTAATTGATTTATTGAATTAATCGAACCGAATTAATTCGGTTAAGCTATATCGGTTCGGTGAATCGATTTTCATCGAACATTGCTCTCCCCTACCTATACCTCTCAGTAACTTCTAAAACCAAGCATACAATGTAAAGACGAGCAACCAAATATTGAGTGAGAATATTACTCGTAAAGTTTCCTCCTTTTCGTGAAAAGCCTTTGCTCGGATAAAATAGTCTTTGAGCTTCTCAAGAAGACCAAATTTGTTTCTGAATTCTCCCTGGAAAATAAAAAAAAAACAGAAAAGAAAATTCAACCCATCATAATTCCAAGGCCGTAGCCTGCAAAATACAGCATATTGTTGACAATGTTTAGGCAAGCTCCATTAATTAAACTCCAAGTGATCTCCAAGGCGCGCTCCTTGTTGATTGTTGGTCCAGGTGTGCAGGGAGCCTTGAAAGCCTGGATCGAATACCCCCGCCGAGATCATGAACTCATTGAATTCCCGGATACCACCATCATGTCTTGACAGGTCACCTCCAAGTTTTTAGTCCTGAGCCGCCACCACATTAGAATCACCTGCAATGAGCCGAGGAACCTGGCGCATTGCTAAGCATGAACTCCCAAAGTCTTCTTCTCACATGATGATTACACAAGCCATAGACAAAGCTTGAAAGAATGGAGCAGCCTGTTTCTGAGATGACACAATTATTACATTGCTCATGAACATTAAAATTAGAAATACTGACCACCTAAGGATGCCACAAAATCCAGATGTGCCGTTGATATCTGGGCACTCAAAACAGCCGTTGAACTTTAACTTATTCGCTAGATTATTGAGTTACCCCGGCTTTCTCTTTGTGCTCGAGGATCACCACTACTTCCAGCTTATGCCTTTGGATTAAAATGGAGAGATAGGCTTTAGATTCAACCCTGTTACTGCCTCTAATGTTCCATACAATGGCTCTAACCATTGAGATATCGATTAATAAGAGTTTGAAGCTCTCTGATGCTCTCTTTTGGCCTTAGCCTCATGGCTTGTTTCCTGATCTTCTTCTTCTTTTTCTTGCTGCAGTGAGAACTTTGAGAGTTCCTATGATCATGCGGTGAATTATGAGCTTGAGGACCGTCCTCCAGCGGGGTCTCTAGCACAACTGAACCATCTCCTTCACTAGAGCTATCCTCTCTTGGGCGTCCTCGAGGGCACCATAGTAGTTTGAGACTCTGAAGGCATTCTCCTCCTTTTCTGAAAGTTTATGGTCAGTCTTTTTCCTACTTATAGGTTCCATGTCTCCTTCTGACGCTTGAGGCCTTCCACCCTGGTCCCCTGTTTTTGGCAGAGAGTTTGCTTCCTGAACTTCGGACCCTTGTTCTGTTGTGGTAGGGAAAGACAGTGGCTTTCATTTTTCCAAAACTTGAACTGTCTCAAGCCTCTTCTTCCTCTCCCGAACGTCAACCAATTGCTTAGACGTTTCCACCATCTTCCTTAGGCGGGTGCTGATCCAGCCTTCATTAGTGCAGTTGACACCCACCTGGGCCGGCTCTGTTTTCTGCAAAACTTTCTCAGTGTGTAAGATCTGTTTTTTCATCTTCCTGCACTCATCTATCGAATGTCCCTGCATGTTACATTTGTTGCAATATTCCATCTTGCTCTCGTAGATAATCTCATATGATTCACCATCCCCCACTGTGGAAACAATGAATAACTCGTACAAGAGAGGACTTTTAAGGTCGACCTCAATCAAGATTCTAACATAGGTCGGACAGGATCTTGCGAGAGTTCTCTCATCAGCTTTGAGAAAGGTCCCTAGAGCATCTCCAATGTGACATAGAAAGTGAAAGTCCATATTGAAGAACAGAATGTTGAGGTGGGGGATGCGGACCCAAACTACCGCCTTCGCCGACTCCCTTTTGAGACTGAAGTCCGGCGCCATCGAAATAGTCAAAAGAGGTAGTCTTCGATCTGGTGGGAGCTGCATGCTAAGGCTTGGATGGCATCTTCTGGCGAGTTAAGGATGATTAGCTCATGCCTCCCATCGAGGCTACCTGTGGAAAAGGAGCTGGACAGGTTCCAGGATGAGGCAATGTGCTATCTGACAGGTTCCAGGATGAGGCAATGTGCTATCTGATAGCTTCCGACTTTGGCTTCCCCGCTGAAAACTTTGTTATAAGCGCATTATGGAGCTGAGCTGCGCCTGCTTTAATCTCCGCCGGGGGGAAAAGTATGGCAGCCTTCCCTTCATGAAGAGTCTTGTTCCGAAAAGGGATGTCCAACCGTTTGTAAATAGGGAGAGGCTGCCCTTACATAGTTGAGGCAAATGATTTCGGGGCTGCGGGAGGTTGCATCGCTGTGTTGTCGGGCTGAGGGTCAGGTTGGTTTATGAGGGTTGAGGGCGGCTGGGCGGAGACGATGGATTTAAAGATTGAAGACCCTATTACACACTTAAGATATAATATTCCTTAGTTAAAAATAGGAGGGAGAGGGAATAAAAAGAGAGGATTGTGTTGTTCATGAGTTTTTTTGAAGGAGAGAGCTGACAGTGCGTACTTTTGACATATATGTCAAGAACGTTTTAGGGTTAGTTGCCGGCAAATAATTTCGGTAAGTACCGAGTCGAACCAAGAGGAGGACAAGGCTTTCTAGACACAAATAACCTAATTAATGTCTACTCAATTCTAGGCGAATGAGTTTGAAGTTGTTAGAAAATTAATAACTAATAATTAAAACGGAAAACAACGACAAAAGAGGTAAAATTGATCAAAGAAGATAAGCATCCTAAAATATACTTCACCTAAGTTGCATGCATACTGTCATGTTATTATTGAAACTCAAATAATCATCCAAATCATGCAATTTCAATAATACGTCATAATCACTCAATATTATCAAACCAACCTCCGATTCCGATCTTCGATTGACTATGAATATTGACTACACCTAAACAGAATATCCAGCCTCACCCGATTCTAGTTTTCGTGGATTGGCATATTCCGGCTTAGAGGATAGCAACTTAAATTTTAAATTTAATTCTTCTAGCATGTACAATTAAACTTTGAATAACTACGCATGACAATCCTTAAGACAAGGGATGTAAGATTAATAAGACAACCAACTATATACATGACATGCGTATATGTAATTCAAAGAGACATGAACAATAATGGATGAAAATATTTAATTAATAAACATGAATATGAGTTTACAACAATCTAGGATCCGCAAGACCCTAGGACAGAGATGACTACTCATTACGTTTATTTAAAATCACAATAATAAAATAATTATAAATTAAAATAAGAATATTAGGAAAAAGGTTAGTCTCTTGAAGCTTTAACTTTGAATGAAATTTGTTCCTCTGGCCCTTATAGCAGGAAGATGTAGTCTGGTGTCAAGCTTATCAGAGTTTGATCCCAGGTGTCCTATTTATAATTGATTTGTCTTTTAGTAGTTGTTGGTGATCCTATGTGCTTTATGATGATAATTATAGCCCAGTAGTTGTTGGTAATCCTATGTGCTTTATGATGATAATTATAGCCCAAATAAAAGTACGAAACAATGATTATCCACTGGTCAAAGTTGGTCAACTCGATCAACTCTGGTCAAACTAATTTTCTAAAATTACACTTCAATCCCTGAAGTTCCACCAATTGACAGGTCGTCCCCAAACTTCCAAAATTATAATTTAGCCCTCAAGTTTTAAATTTGTAAAGTTAGGTCCCTAAAGTTTGTCTTGATTGTAGACTGACCCTTGAAGTTTCCCATAATTGTAGTTTGACCCTAAATTTTGGTGGTTTTGCAAATCAGTTCTTAAGTTGTCGTTTTCTCTAATTTTGACCCATTTTGCATCTTTTTCATACTTTTCCTCTTCTGAAGCTATAAATCACCCACAATTACTCAGATACGACTTAAATATACTAATTATAGGTACTTAAATAGGATGAATTATTTCCCCATCAAAATATTCCACACTTTAAATTTGTTCATCCCGAACAGTATAACATAATAGTATGAGGGTGCAATGAATGAAATGATATAGAATTGAAACTTGAGTTTGTTTCCATTCATTAAAAAACTATTCTTCATTGTTGGCTAAATTAAAACTACTCCTAAAATAAAAATAAAAATAAAAATCCTAACTCACATTCCTAGGAATCACAGATGCATTTAGCATATGCATCAAGTCTTTAAACCCCTAGGTTCCCCTAGTGGACGAGTTATAGTCTCATGAGGGTTTTCATAAACCAGATAACCCATAAATCCAAAAGTTTTCTAAAAAATTAATCTCTGGAATGAATATTCAAGTAAAACCACAATATCACAATGACATCACAACTTAGAAATTAAGAACAAGTCATTAAAGTCAAGCATTTCACATAATGAAACAAGACATCATAATTCATACTCATAAAGATTTCAATACAACAATCTCAATGACTAGCCAGATTTCAGTCAAGAATATATAAATGACACATCAAAATTTCTAATCACTCATGCAGTCGCACAAAACATTCCCGCCAGCCGCATATGCTAGCAAAGGGTTAGTCCATGGGTTTATGGCTCAAAGATCTTTTCCAAGTTCCAAGATCAAGTCTAGTTGTATAAGGAAAGAGGAGCTCAGCAGACTAATTTAGTAAAAAATCATGCTTTATACTTTTCCTTAGAACTCATCAAGACTAAGTGCAAAATCATCAGAATAAAGCAGAAAAATTCAAACAATGCATCTAGGGAAGTTTTTTTTAACAAAAGAAAATATAAACTAAAATGTATAACAACACATGAATGCATGTAAAGACATAAATTCATGATCTCCCCCTTTGCTAAATGATGCTTAGTCCATAAGCATAAAGTGTGAAGAAACAAGAATATATTCTGATACATGCAATTCATGTCATGACATAAGATATGTGTGTAATCGGTGCATGATATCAAGACAAATATATGATAGATGACAAAAAAGTGAGAAAAACTCCCTCATATGTATATCTCGTATCCACCAAAATTTGGCCAGCTTGATTGATTCTCTATAATTCTGAAACTACCAAATAAAATAGTGTAAGAAAATTGTACAAATATATGACATCCAACGTGCACGAATTAAAACATATATGTTATTACAATTATTATTAATCCTACAATTTTTCCAAATTCAAGCATCGAAATAAATTAAGAATATGCGTCAAAACCATTCAATCTGATTTCTAAGTTTAGTCCACTCATATTCACCTCAATTCATTCATTTAATTTCAGTCAATTCAATCTCAGCAAAATTCATAAACTTCTGAATAGTCGAACCAACTTTTATTACACAGAAAATTGAGATTCCAGACAAAGCTTAATGCATCCAATTTCAAACTCAGTTGTCATGTCTATTCAGCCACCGCAATGTATGTCACTCAAACAATAACACCAACTGATCAATCTATTCTAATAAAAAAAATCCCATTCCAGTAAAACCCAATTCTGAAAATATAGACATCAGCATAACACAAAGATCAATAACGCATAGTATCAATCAGATTATCACATCAGATCATAACAAGAATAACGATTCTAGTAATGAGGGCTGCATGGTGATGCCTTCGTCATGGGCCCTTATGACGGCGGCGCATATGGCTGAAGAGGGTGGATCGTGGTGTTAAGGCCGAGTTAGGCTAAGGCTCATCGCAATCCATACGAGTCTCAGCCTGGTATTGTATCAATGGCTCAGGCAGTGACTGGGCGTCTACTGTAGGTTTGGCTGGAGTTAGTTGGTTAGGATATTTAACAGCTGCAGTGCGGCCAAGCTTCAGATCTGGGGTTGAGGTGGTCTGTGGCTGTTGGCTAATTTAGGTATGGTTGAAATCTGGGGTTGAGGTGGTCTGTGGCTGTTGGCTAATTTAGGGTTACAGAAAGGAGGAGCGGCAGCAGAGCGGTGTAAGCTCTGGACAGCCGTGGCTGGCGGCGAACGGATCAGGCAGCATTAGGGTGTCGTCGGATCTAGCACAGCAGGCGGCTCAGATATGAAGATCTGATGTTGGAGCAGCACGGTTGGGTCTCGAGTGTGGGTATTGGCACTGGTGGCTTTATCGATGAGAGAGAAGGCGGACGGTGAAGCGGCATTGCGTGTTGAATCTAGTCAGAAGGACTCGATTCTGGCTGGAGGTGCTTTGACTGCTTGGTTTGGCTGTGGTAGATCCAGTCCAGATTTGCCTAGATCTGGCTATACAAGGTGGCGGTCAGTTGATTCTTCGACTGCTGTTCCAGATCCGACGCTCTTGGCATCGTGATTCAAAGCATCACAGTTCACAGCGTCACGAGGTTATAGCGGCTTGGCTGAGTGAATCCGGTGGTTGCGGCTGGGATGGTAGCATCGGGACTCTAAGCGGTGTGGAGGCGGATAGGGTTTGGTGCATGGGAAGAGTGGTGGAAAGATGAGTGAGGTGATGAGAGAGAACTAGAAGATGAAAATTGGGCCGAAAGGCCCGAAACTGAGATTTTAGGAAATTTATTGGCTGAGTGCGCTGGAACCGGATCAAGCCAAATTCCTTCGGGAACGATCCGGATCGAGCCAGAGTGATCTCAGTCGCTGTTTTATGGTTCAAACACTTTTTTTTCACTTTTTTTCAACACTTAAAAGTTCCCAACACTACTAAACTCAAGCACACAGTCACAGACACATCAAATATAGGGACAACAATTGAAGTCGCCCACGCCATGAATATTATTTTAAAAATTAAGATAACAAAAATTTACCGAGCGAGTTACTGCCCGAAAAGGCTAGTTTAACGTCTTGGTGAGACGTAGCAAAGGCAGTAGTGACCTTAGAAATTAATCTTGAGAAGTCATTTTCTAGGATCCCTTCTCGGAAGCCCTTGAAAACCGTCTTTTCATCAGTTCACCTTAAAATCCCATTGAAAATATCATTCGCCAAATATAATAGGATGTTGCAGCTTTAAAAGGAACCGCGTGTGAAGATGATCCTTTAAAAAGTATGGAAATAATATGCATCACCTCTCGCACTCCAAATATCAGTAACCATATAATTCCAAAACTTATCTGGAGGTTTTAGAGATAGCGGAAGGAATACATCTTCATAAGGAGCATCCAAATTCTAATTAGTATACCTATTTTTAATTCTTCATATCGGTTTTCAGTGGTGCGCCGCGTTCCATTAAGTTAATTGACACATTGATGAGGACATCACGTCATCTAATGAGGAGTCGTTGTCTCTGTCAGATACACATCCGACAAGTCCGGTAACTGCTGTTCACGGACCAATTACTCGAGCTCGAGCCCGTCAATTAAACTATCAGGTGAACTCATTCCTAAGTGTTCATACAGATCTTTCTAAGGATTGGATGCTACTAAATTATTGTGATGATTTTGTTGTCCTTAGAAACATGGAAGGAGATACTAAAGTGACTGCACTGCATAAATCGAGTTCAAGTCCCAAGATTTATTCAGACCCGGAGTGGGCTTGTGCGTGTCAAATTTGGAAAGTTCTTGAAGTCTCGTGTCAAATGGATCCAGCCAAGTGTTAAAAGTCCATCTGAGCTGTCCAGAAACAACAAAATAAATCTTGATGACGATGTGCGAGTGACTAACGAAAGACTAGGTCAGCTGGAAGCTGCTCAAGTTGACACGACCAACACTCTTGCTGCCTTGAAAACCTCAGTGGGAGATATCAACACCTCTCTTGTCACAATCATGAGTAGACTTGAGGAGATGAGTCATGCTCATGTAGAGCGTACAGGCACAAATTTGCGAACCGGTAATGCCAATGATGAATATTCTGCCGACACTGAGGATGGTGATAATAGAGACGTTCGTTATCATCGTCGAATACGTCGCAACCGCCATGACAGGTTTCAACCACTACCACAGCGAGAGGTACATGACAATGATGATTTGTTAGGAAGAATTAAATTCACTATGCCACCTTTCAATGGTAAGTATGACCCCGATGCTTATCTTACATAGGAATTAGCTGTTGATCAAAATTTGCATGCCATGATTTTCCAGAAAATAGAAGGGTTAGGGTAGGCCTGTCAATTGGGTAGGGTAGACCCAGACCCATACCCGCCCAAACCTGTTTTGGTTAGGTTTGGGTCTACTCATTTGGGTCTTTGGACCCGTTAGGTTCTACCCATTTGGATCCATTTGGGTCTTGGGTCCATTAGGGTCTACCAATTTGGATCCTTAAAATGGATCTTTTTGAGTTTTTTTTATTATTAGTCTATTTGGATTTAAACTAAATTAATATTTATAAAGAAAAATTAATTTTAAAAATAAAAAAAATATTTTTTAAAAATAAAAAAATTTTAAAAAAATTTTAAAAAAATTGAAAAAAAATTAAAATATTTTTGAAAAAAAATAATTTTTTTATAAAATTAAAATAATTTTAAAAAAAAAATATATCTGTACCAAAATTTAAATTTAAAAAAATTAATTTTTTTAAAAAAATTAAAATAATTTTTTAAAATTTAATTTAATTTTAAAATGAATTTAAGTATAGATATATATTTTCATAATTTATTATTTTTATAAATTAATATTTATTTAGTTATTTTATTTGATAGTTGAATATTCAAATAATTGATTTTGGGTCTAACGGGTCTAATGGGTCCAAATAATGGGTCTGGGTTTGGATCCAATATTTATAAAATTATTGGGTCTGGGTCTGGATCCGAACCCATATGAAACGGGTCTGGGTCTGGGTCCTTCCAAATGGGTTTGGAACAGACCCATTGACACCCCTAGGTTAGGGCTGCTACTAGTGAATTTACTGATTTTGCATCTGTTTGGTGGAGTGAGTATTGTCGTAAGAACCCTAATACACCAGAAACTTGGGATGCATTAAAAAGAATAATGCGAGCGAGATTTGTTCCTTCATACTATGCACGTGATATGTTAAATAAATTGCAACAATTTAGGCAAGGTACTAAAACCGTAGAAGACTATTATCAACAGTTGCAAATAGCTATGTTGCGTTGTGGTTTAGTAGAAGATGAAACCCTAAGCTAGTTCCAGAAAAGAAAAATGAAATCAAGTTGAAAGGTGCTTGTTTTCTTGCTACCAAATTTGATATGCATGAATTAGATTGTAGTGCTCCTATTGATTTGTTACCTCTTCCATCATCGGAGACGATAAATCTTGATGCCAAACAACGTGCTGAATTGATTTTGAAAATACATGAGACTACTAAGGAGAATATAGAGCGCATGAATGCAAAATATAAACTTGTTGGTAGTAAGGGACGGAGGCATATAACCTTTGAACCTGGTGATTTAGTTTGGTTACATCTTAGGAAAGAGAGATTTCCGACGTTGAGAAAATCTAAATTGTTGCCTAGAGCTGCTGGTCCTTTCAAAGTTTTGGAGAAGATTAATGATAATGCATACAAGCTTGACTTGCCTGCAGATTTTGCTGTTAGTCCCACGTTTAACATTGCAGATTTAAAACCGTACTTGGGAACAGACGAAGAGCTTGAGTCAAGGACGACTCAAATTCAAGAAGGGGAGGATGATGAGCTTGAGTCATCTAATGAGGAATCGTTGTCTCTGTCAGATACACATCCGACAAGTCCGGTAACTGCTGTTCACGGACCAATTACTCGAGCTCGAGCCCGTCAATTAAACTATCAGGTGAACTCATTCCTAAGTGTTCATACAGATCTTTCTAAGGATTGGATGCTACTAAATTATTGTGATGATTTTGTTGTCCTTAGAAACATGGAAGGAGATACTAAAGTGACTGCACTGCATAAATCGAGTTCAAGTCCCAAGATTTATTCATACCCGGAGTGGGCTTTCCGCGTGTCAAATTTGGAAAGTTCTTGAAGTCTCATGTCAATGGATCCAGCCAAGTGTTAAAAGTCCATCTGAGCTGTCCAGAAACAACAAAAAAAATTTTGTTGGCTTTTAGTAGAAATTTGGGCTTTGGGCTTAAGTTAGACTGATAATAAAATTTGGACTATGGGCCTGGGCTTATTAATATTAATCCAAATCTTATCAGTGATAGAAATCCTAATCAGCTTAGAAGAAGCCCTTTCCTTCCTTATATATAGATAGTTGTAGTATTCTTTTTTTGTTGGATTTGTTTAGATTAAAGTATCTGCTGCTTCTTTTTCCTGTATTCGCGCGTGTCGGCTAGATCGCCCGTTTACTTGTCTTCAGAATCCCAACTCTTGTTATTATTTTAGATTTGCAATTTCAGTTGCTTATTCATCTTGTTCTTGCTTGTTCTTCGATTGCTAGCAGGTACAAGGACCTTCGTGGTCAGGTTGATCGTGCTTCCGCAAGATCAATAACACTTATGGAGTAGGTGTAACGATTGCTAAGGCGCAACGTCCTGGACAGTTGTAGTCGGATCGCCAACGTCTCCTCCTCCCAAATCGAAACCCTATCTCATCGAAAGATCGGGACCACACAAACTTCTATCACACATCAAGCTTTGGGTCTTCCATTAAATTAGTTGGTGTGTCAAGTTATACTACTTCTTTCAGAATCTCAACTAGCTGAGCATGGGGAGTTTCCTTTGGAGTGTCCAGGTAGACATCAACAAAATCTTTGTGAACATGAACATGAGATTGTTCAGAAACTTCGTCCTTCAGTTGTTCACCTTGAGATTCTTCAAGCTCAAATATGACCGGTAGAGCATCCTGCTCCAGAGATAAATTCCTTGAATTCTCATCGTCTAGAGGTAAATCTCAAAAAACCTCAAAATCTTGAGCAACCGTCCTGTTGCATAATTAATAACTCTTGTTTAGTCAGCTCACAATCTTTTGGCAGACTTTGTGTTCACTTGGTTGAGGAATGTGAGATAAATTATTTGAATTTTCATCAATGTCGAGAGGAGAGCCTTAAATACACATGAAGTCTTGAGCAACCAATTCTTTATCTATACTCATCAAATCTTCTTTAGTCAACAAAAAATTTTCCGGACAAAACTTGTGCTTCCGTTCTCACATGAATTTCAGAAGATCCGGTGTTATCTGTTTTAGCACTCGGGGTTCAGAAGTATAATTCTGGTATTGCGGAGCTCATATCCAAGTGCAATATGATTATGATACTGTGTCTGCTAAGAATGTGACGCATGATACTTCTGATAGAAATTTGGTGCG
>NQLW01000082.1:436419-451540 GCA_002312845.1 Kalanchoe fedtschenkoi
ACTTGATTTTAAAATCTTTGGTTTAGAGACAATTAAAAATCAGTACATACATAATGATTATTGTAAAGATGTTTTGCATAATTGTAAAGAGGGCTGAACATAGAATAAATTTGTTCTTAATGATGGATTTGTCTTTAAAGCTAACAAGCTATGCATTCCAGCTAGCTTTGTTGTTGTTACGGGAGGCGCATGGAGGTAGTTTAATGGGACACTTAAGAGTGACTAAGATAGAGGATATACTCATTGGTCATTTCTTTTGGCCAAAGATGCGAAAAGACGTGAAGCGATTTGTTGCACGCTGCATGACATGTTTTCATTTAATGAAACAAACCGAAATAGAAACAAAATGGGAAGAATGACGGGCCACTAAAACCGAAACTACTTCCCTCCCGCCCTACAGTAAACTGTGCGTCTCGCATCTTGCACCGCCAGAACTTTGATCCGAGGAGAGAGATCTCCGGCAGAAGTCCAATTACGCGAGCCCGAAGCTGCTTTTGGAAGCAATCCTCCTCTGAAGAAGCAATGGATGGCTGCCTTCAAATCAGCTCGAATGATCTCCCACAAATCCAAATAAAATTGTCTTGTGAACCCATCCGGACCCGGAGCACCTAGGGGATTCATGCGCTGAGTAGCTTGCCTAATCTCATCTTCGTTGGCAAGTCGCCAGGCAGTTGCTGGAATTGACGGGGATTTTCTTTGCAGTGTAAGAACCTTGGTTCATATCTACCACATGGTGGTCTCCCTGCAAAATATTCCGAAAATGGTTAGTCAGGTCCTCTGCAATTTTCGTATCTGAATCATAAGCAGAACCGTCCTGCTTTAGGAGCTAGGGTCTTGCATAAAAGGTTCTTTATCGGATTGCCGCGTGAAAATAGCTGGTGTTTTCGTCCCCCTTAGTAAGCCAAGCAGTCCTAGCCTGGTCCTCTAGCAGCTGGTACTTGCTGCGGAGGGCTTGCAGCAAGTTGGAAGCAGCGAGGTCAGCTGTTGCCGCCTCGGACCACGCCCGCGCCAGAACATCCTCCAGCTGGAGGCAGAGCAATGCGTGTAGGCAGAGCTCATCCCTCCCTAGTATCGAAACTGTCTGGCGGTCCCCCCTCGGAGGATGAAATCAAGCAGGCCATTGAGGAAATGAATCCGCGTGGAGCCCCAGGTTCCAACAGATTTACAAGCCAATTTTATAGGGATGCTTTGGACATCATCCGCAAGGATCTCATAGCAGCGCTAATTTTCTTTTTCAGAGGTAGAGCCCTCCCAAAATAGCAACCCATACCCTTATTGTGCTTATCCCAAAGGTAAAGCGCCCGAGCAGGATTGTGGACCTAAGGCCAATCTCCCTTTGTACCTTCTTTTCGAAGATTATTTCCAAAATTAAAAATTATAGTCTGACCCCCCTACTTAATGACATCATCCCCTAAGAGCAAACGGGGTTCATTCCGGGGAGATTGATCCAAGAGAACATTGCCTTTGCTCATGAGATGTGCGCGGACCTCGACAGAAAATGCAAAGATGGCAACATTATGACAAAGGTGGACTTGAGTAAAGCCAATGATAGGCTGCAATGGAGGTTCTTCTTGCAATGTCTCAGGCGGATCAGGTTTGAAGAACAAAGCGTAGACATCATCTTCCGTGTTATTTTCGGTTAAATGGGCAGGGAAATCCTATGGTTTTTTCCCTTCCTGCCGTGGCCTCCGCCAAGGCGATCCACTCTCTCCACCCCTCTTCGTTATAGCCATGGATGCGTTTTCAAGAATGCTGAAGGGTGAAGTCCAGTGCGGCAGAGTCCATCGGTTGCCTGCTCAAAGAAGATCCCAGGGACATCTCATTTGCTTTACGCGGATGATATCCTTAATTTCTCGTCGGCTGACCAAGCCTCCTTCCGCAACCTTCTCCGGGTCATTGATTCCTTGCAGATCTCTTCTCATCGTCGGCGTCGCCTCTGCTCTGCCTCCGGATGCCTCCAGGGGAGCCTGCCGTTTATTTGGGATGCCCTCTGTTCCCCGGGCGCCCCCATATATGTTTGAAGACATGATTCAAAGGTTTATTTTCGAAGATCTCCGGTTGGAAATCGGCTTTGCTGTCAAGTGGAGGAAAGATCACACTTGCGCAAAGTGTCCTATCCGCAATGCCAAATTCCCTGTCAGCCATGCCAGTTCCAAAAGGTGTGATCTCCCGCATTGAGAGCCTCATTTGCGCCTTCGTTGGGATGCAGGTCCTAAGAAAAGAAGACACTGGCTCAAAAGAGAGACCCTTTTACAACCTTGCAATTCTGGTGGCCTGAATATCCGGAGTCTAAGGGCCACCATGGATAGTCTCCATGCCAGGCTAGCCTGGAAAGTGCTTCAAAGATCCTTCCGTGGGCATCCTTTGTGGCAATTGCTTATTCGTCTTATTCTTCGATTGTTTACGGGCACAAGGACCTTCGTGGTCAAGTTGATTGTGCTTCCGCAAGATCAACAACACATCTGGAGTAGGTATAACGATTGCAAAGGCGCAACGTCCTGGACAATTGCGGTCGGATCACCAACGTCTCCTCCTCGCAAATCGAAACTCTATCTCATCGAAATATCGGGACCACATAAACTTCAATTAGAAGCCCAATTAGGAAGCTTCCTTCTCGCCGACTTTGACCATTTTAGTGGTAGAAATTGATTGAGGACTACAATAAAGACTGTATGAAACAAATGGGTTAGAGAGAACTGCTCCTCTTTCTCTCTACAATCCCCAACATCTCACTAAACTTCCCAACCAACACACAAACTCAACACAAGTCATTCCGAGAGATGTCCTGCGCCGTTGTCCATAACCCAGGTTTATACTTCTGGTGCATCATGCTCGGATCCGGCCCCACCGGCTCCGCTCAGCCGTCTCCACCCCTCCCGGACCAATCTGCCTGCCAGCCAGCTATTCCGGCCGTGCAAACTCCTCCCGCGCCGAAATCTTTTGCCACGACACTGACAGGGCAGTCACTTACTATTCAAAAACGACTAGACATACCGTTTCAGGACAAGACTCTGCATGAAGGCAAGGCAGCCATGCTCTTCTCCCCGTCAGAGATAAAGGTGGGCGCGGCTCAACTCTAAAATCCGCTTATACCAAAGTTCTCTGCGAGGAAGCCAAAGTCGGAGGCTGTCAAGCAGCACATCGCTGCCTCTTGGAACCTGTCCAGCTCCTCCACAAATAGCCTAGATGGCAGGCATGAACTGATTATCCTCAACTCGCCAGAAGACACCATACAAGCACTAGCTTAGCTTACACCAAATCGGAGCATACCTCTTCAAGCTATTTAGATGGACGCCGAACTTCAGTCTCAAAAGGGAGTCGGCGAAAGCAGTGTTTCGGTTCGCGTCCCCCAACTCAACATACTATTCTTTAATGAAGGCTTCCTCCGTCACATTGGAGACGCTATAAGGACCTTTCTTAAAGCAGACGAGCGGACCCTCGCAAGGTCCTGCCTGGCCTACGCCAGAATCTTGATTGAAGTCGATCTCAAGAGCCCCCTTTTGCACGAGCTATTCATTGGTTCCACAGCGGGGGACGGTGAGACATACGAGATTATCTACGAGAGCAGAATGGGCTATGTAACGAATGCAAAATGCAGGGTCACTCGATAGATGTGTGCAGAAAGATGAAAAAACAGATCTTGCATAAGGAGAAAATTATGCAACCCAGGTGCCTAGTAACTATGCCAATAAAGGCTGGATCAACACCCGTCCAAAACCAATATCTCTCCCGCCCACTATTGAACAAGATCTCGGCATTCAGAAAGTAGGTTCTCTGCCCAAAACAGAGGACCAGGGAGGAAGGAACCAAGTCTCTTTAAGTGAAAGGGAACCCATAATCAGGAAGAAGACAGAGCGGAGTCTTTTAGAAAAAGAGGAAAATGCCATCAGAATTTCAAACTATTATGAAGTACTTGAGGAGGTCCAAGAGGAGGAATACAGCGGTGAAGAATATTTATCAGTTGTACCAGAGACCCCGCTGGAGAAGAGAACCCAAGCTCTAGTAGATCTCCAGAATCATAGGAATTCCCAAATTCCTAGCATAAGCAAGACAAAGAAGAAGAGGGTCATGAATCATGCCATGAGGCTCAGGCCAAAGGAGAGCATCAGAGAGCTCAAAACTCTAATTCACAGATATCTCGATGGTTAGAGCATGGTCTAAGGCGGCAGCAGCTGACCTCCCTGCTTCCAAGGTCAATTTGCTGTAAGCCCTCCGTAGCAAGCACCGGTTGCTAGAAGACCAGGCTAGAACTGCTTGGCTTTCCAAGGGGGACGAAAACTCCAGCTATTTTCACGCGGCAATTCGAGAAAGAACCTTTATGCCAGACCCAAGCTTCTTAAATAGGACGACTCTTTTTATGACTCAGATAGGGAGGTTGCAGAGGATTTAACTAACCATTTTCGGAATATCTTACAGGGAAAACATCATGTAGTAGACATGGACCAATGCTCCTACATTGCAAGAAGATTCCCGATGAATCCAGCAATGCATGGCAAAGATGCCAACGGAAGGTGAAATCAGACAAGCTATAAAGGGCATGAATCCTCGAGGTGCGTTGGGCCCGGATGGGTTCACAGGGCAATTTTATCTGGATGCATGGTAGATCATTCGCTCTAACTTGATGGCAGCCATCCAGTGTTTTTTCAGAGGAGGATCGCTTCCAAAAGCAGCTTCCCACACGCACATTTTCCTCATCCCAAAGGTGGAAAAGCCGACCAAATTTGAAGACCTTCAGCCAATTAGTCTATGCAATTTCTTCTCGAAGATCATTTGTTCTAGGATCGCATCTCTCCTTGAAAGCATCATCTAGCCTGAGCAATTGGGATTCATTTAAGGCAGACTTATCCAGGAAAATATAGCTTATGCGCATGAAATGTGCGCGGATTTGGACAAGAACAACAGAGCTGGGATCCTCATGATCAGAGTAGACATCAGCAAAGCTTATGACAGAGTCCAATGGAGCGTTATTCTTCACTGCCTTCGCCAGCTTGGCTTCAAAGAGCAAGCGTGGATAGTATCTTCAGAGCCATCTCGGGGTGTTACTTCTCGGTCAAATGGGCGGGCGATTCACATGGTTTTTCCCCTCAATGCAAGGTTTGCGCCAAGGGGATCCACTATCTCCTCTTTTATTGCCGGTTTACCTGCTCAAAGAAGATTGCAGGGACACCTCACCTCCTATTTGCGGATGATATGCTGATTTTCACGACAGCCAATCGAAGGTCCATCTCCACGCTCAGGGATTTGATTGCCTCGTTCTGTTCTGCTTCAGGGCATAGTTTCAATCCTGCCAAATTAAAGATTTTCTTTTCAAAGGGTATAGGCGCGAGTAGCAGAAGATCTCTCTGTGCCTCGCTCAAGCACCCTTCCTACGGTGTATCTTGGATGTCCACTCCACAAAGGAAGGCCGCATGTATGCATGTTTGAAGAGATCAATCAGAAGGTCCTCAAAAGAATAGCTAGGTGGAAATCTACGCTGTTATCGGGCAGGGGGTAAAGTTACATTGGCCCAAAGTGTACTCTCGACCATGCCGGTTCATGTGATGTCGGCTGTCCCGGTTCCTAAGAGGGTCCTTTCGTATGGGATGCAGGGCTCGAAAACGCCGGCATTGGATTGAGGACTCTTTCGTAACCATTAGTAAGGGTGACTATTAGCTCTAGGACAGCCCTTGGTTTGCCTAGAATCTCAAGGCGGGAGGGCATTTCGTTCAATGCGTCCATAGCGAAGTTGTTGGCGTCAGAGGAGCTAAAAAGCTTGATTCTTCCGCGGTTGCCAGAGCACGGGCGCACCATCCTAGCGAATTTGCAGTTGGCGGACTGCCCCGACAAATGGACATGGACCAGACAGTGTTCGGGGGAATTATCGGTGAAAGCATTTGTGAAAACATTACTCCGCCAGCGCCGCTGTGCAAAGCGTGGAAGAAGATCACCTTGTGCAGGGGGGGTTGGCTACTTGCTCTGGAAAATTAGGTATGGGATCCTTTTAGTGGATACCTATCTCCAAAAAAAAGGATTCCAGCTAACAATGTAGATGCTGGTCTTCCCCGCGAATTGAATAGAAGATCACCTAATTGTGCAGGGGGGGTTGGCTCAGCGCATCTGAAAGTTGCTGGGAGAGCTGGCTTGAATTAGGGGTGTTCAAATCCGGTCCGGACCGGAAAATGACCCGGAACCGGACCAAAATATTCGGTCCGGGTTTTGGTCTGCAATTTTTGGAGAATCCGGTTTCGGTCCGGTCCGGTCTGAAAACCGGAATATTCCGATCTGACCCGGATGGACCGGAATCTCACAAAACGTCACTGTTTGGAACCTCACATCGTATCTTCCTCCAAACAAAACTCACCCGACCGACCCGACCCACCAAGAAGAAAAGTCACCACCTCGTTTCATTCAATCACAACCCCAAAAACCCTAATCGATCTCGTTCCCCAAATTGATCCCATCCGCTCAAAATCAACAAACCTGATATTGTGGCACAGCTCGGGAACATGGTGGCCGATTAAGTGTGGACGGACCCGCCACGGCGTCCTCCTCCATCCGATCCGCCATCGCGCCCTCAGCCTCCTCTTCCCGCCCCTCCGCTTCAAATCCCTCAGATCTACGCCCTTCTCGCCCTGACGCGCCCGCTGAGTCCACACTCAGATCTACGCTCCTCTCACCTTTCGACCGCCCCTGGGCTTCTCTTCCCTGCCTTACTGAATTTTCCATTGATTCCGGTCCGGTCCGGTCCGGTCTTCTGTCCGGAAGAATTTCAGATTCCGGTTCCGGTCCGGTGTACACCCCTAGCTGGAATGCCGTGTGGTGCAAGCAAATTCAAATCACTTTGGTTGGTTTGGGTCAGCCGTTCCAGCATAAACTCCAGCCGGGCTGTCGTGAATCTAATCCTCTTCAGCGCTTGAGTACGGGAGATGTGGAAGATCAGATGCGTTGCTGCCTATGGAAACCCCATCCCCTAGCCGAATGAAAAGATTTTAAAAACCTGATTTCCTTCGCCCGGTCGGACGATTAACCCTCCCCTCTGAATCAGCGTCATCCTTCAGAATCGAAGCCGGATTGAACCGGGGTCACTGCTAACATTGCCTGCAAGGAGCACACCACAACCTTCATCTTCCGCTCGTTCCAGGGTCATCCTGTTGGCCGAGCCTTTTGCTCAATTAATCCAGAGGCTTTTATGGCAGGTACCATGTTAATCTTGAGCTGAATTAGCGATTTCGGGTACCTCTCGAATCTCAGTGAGGTGGCCGTTCAGTGGAATAAGGATGTAGGATCGTTTTCGGTGACGAAATGGGCAGTGGCTTCCCGGTTTCCAGATTGAATCTTGATCATCTCCCTCATGAAGAGACCTGCAAATGGAGCGGCTAGAGCCCTAGCTAAGGCCTGCTCAACCTATCGGGACGGGTTGCGAGCGATCTTCTCCAGCTCCTCTCTCCTTGCGGATGTCCGCGTCAGGTGCCGCCTGGAGTCCGAGTGCCTCCTACCTTAGTCGTCTTGCTGTATTTGCTTAGGCTTAGGCCGAGGCGCTTAGCGCCCCTTGTATCCCGCTTCTGCGTTTTATGGTCTTGTGCCTGCCGTTTCAATAAAGTTGTTTTCCTTCAAAAAAAAATAGTGGTAGAAATCTGTAGCAAAATCAACGTTGACCCCACTTAGAATGAGACAGTCAATAATGGTCCCATCAGTAGCTGAACGTTTGGGCTAGTTTTAGACCAGTTACCAGGATGAGTGTCGCGTTCGGCCATTTTGTGGAAACTTTCCTGATGAGGACATCACGTCGTCTAATGAGGAGTCGTTGTCTTTTTCAGATACACATCCGACACTCTGAACAACAAAAAAAGAAAAGTAACCGAGTCAGTGAAAAAAAAAATAGAAAAGCAATTGCAGAAGTTTTAGCTTCATTCGTTATTTGTGATAGGTTGTTCTCTACTCCGTGACTACGTTTGTGTATAGGCTCGCGTCTCTAGCAGACTCAAGCTTTAGGCCAGCATAGTCCCGTCGCTAAGCGTTATTCAATTTGACTTTGGCCTACGTGGTTCCGGCTTGTTTCTCATCCTTTTCAGCCTACCCTTATAGCTCCACTACATATTCGTCTGCAACTTAAAGGTCTTTGTGAGTGCCATCGATACATCGACTTTCAGAAGTTTTTGATTTGTTGGCTGCCATCACCACCTGCAAAGTTTGGTAAAAATTTGTCAGAACTTATTTGAAGCAGTTGAGAGTGAGAGACTTGAGCGAACCACATTCTTGAGAGGCATATATATTTCAGAAGCCACTTTATTGAGTGAACTATTTTTTTTGTTGAGAGGACCCAATTCGGGCAACACATAGGGGCATATTCTTGTATTTTGTTGATTTTATACTAACAATGGCAGGATCTTCAGAGAATGCACCAGTCCCACATTATCCTCGTACTAGGTCCATAATCCAACACTTCGAGCGCCAATTAAATTTGCGCACCAAAGGTCTTGATGACGATGTGCGAGTGACTATCGAAAGACTAGGTCAGCTGGAAGCTGCTCAAGTTGACACGACCAGCACTCTTGCTGCCTTGAAAACCTCAGTGGGAGATATCAACACCTCTCTTGTCACAATCATGAGTTGACTTGAGGAGATGAGTCATGCTCATATAGGTCGTGATGAATATTCTGCCGACATTGAGGATGGTGATAATAGAGATGTTCGTGACCATCGTCGAATAGGTCGCAACCGCCATGACAGATTTCAACCACTACCATGACGAGAGGTACATGACAATGATGATTTGTTAGGAAGAATTAAGTTCACTATGCCACCTTTCAATGGTAAGTATGACCCCGATGCTTATCTTACATGGGAATTAGCTATTGATCAAAAATTTGCATGCCACGATTTTCGAGAAAATAGAAGGGTTAGGGCTGCTACTAGTGATTTTACTGATTTTGCATCTGTTTGGTGGAGTGAGTATTGTCGTAAGAACCCTAATACACCAGAAACTTGGGATGCATTAAAAAGAATAAAGCGAGCGAGATTTGTTCCTTCGTACTATGTACGTGATATGTTAAATAAATTGCAACAATTTAGGCAAGAAACTAAAACCGTAGAAGACTATTATCAACAATTGCAAATAGCTATGTTGCGTTGTGGTTTAGTAGAAGATGAGGAGGGTGCTATGGCTAGATTTATGGGAGGTTTGAATCGTGAAATTCAGGATATTTTAAGTTACAAGGAATACAATTCTGTTACTCGTTTATTTCATCTTGCTTGTAAAGCTGAAAGGGAGGTGTAGGGACGTCGTGCAAGCATGAAGACTAACTTACCTACAGATAGTGTTAATTCCTGGTCTCAACGCACTTCTGCGGTGCCATCAAATCGAGTAGCTACTGTGCCTTCCTCAGACATCAAGCCACGCCCATTTACATCAAATTCAGCGCCTCGCACATTTGAAGAAACCAAGAGATCAGCTCCAACACCTACTAAGAGTTCTACGTCTATTGTGTCAACTAGAAGAACAAGAGATATTCAATGCTTACAATGCAAAGGATATGGTCATGTGCGCAAAGATGGAGGATATTCGTCTGCTAGTGATTTAGATGAAGATACTTACACTTTGCTTGCAGCTGATTCTAATGGGATTCATGAAAAGCATGAGAAAGAAGAACATATTGGTGCTGAAGATGCAGAACGCTATGAAAGTCTCATTGTGCACCGAGTGCTAAGCGCACAAATGGCGAAAGTAGAACATAACCAGCGACACAATTTGTTCCACACAAAATGTGTCATCAGAGAGCGCTCATGCCGCGTTATCATTGATGGAGGGAGCTGCAACAATTTGGCAAGTTCTGATATGGTGGAGAAGAATACTTTGACTACGAAGCCACATCCGCAGCCATATTACATCCAATGGTTTAATAACAAAAGTAAGGTAAAGGTAACACGATTAGCAAATGTTCAATTTTCTATTGGTTCTTATCATGATGCTATTGACTATGATGTAGTACCTATACAAGCATGTTCTGTGTTATTAGGTAGACCATGGCAGTATGATAAAGACTCCTTGCATCATGGTAGAACTAACCAATATTCTTTTGTTCATTAACATAAGAAAATTGTGTTACATCCTATGTCTCCTGAAGCTATTTTAAAGGATGAACTTGCTAGAGCTAGTAAAGGGAAAAATCAGGAGCTTACAGACACAGAAAATCAAAGTGTGGTAAAGGAATTTGATTAACATAAAAAGAGAAACCCTAAGCTAGTTCCTGAAAAGAAAAATGAAATCAAGTTGAAAGGATCTATTTGTTATGCTTTGATTTGCAAAGAAGCTTTATTTTCACTTAAGGATATATCTTCTTCGTCGCCTCTTGCTGTCACTAACCTTTTGCAGGAGCACATTGACGTTTTTCCTGAGGATGTACCACCGGGCCTGCCTCCAATACATGGGATTGAACATAAAATTGACCTAATTCCCGGAGCATCTTTGCCAAACCGTGCGCCATACAGAACCAATCCTGAAGACAACACCAAGCTCAAGAACTGCTTGATAAAGGTTATGTGCGCGAATCTCTTAGTCCTTGTGCTGTTCCAGTTATTTTATTTCCTAAGAAAGATGGATCATGGTGCATGTGTGTCGATTGTAGAGCAATAAATAATCTAACCATAAGATATCGTCATCCTATTCCTAGGTTAGATGATATGCTAGATGAATTAAGTGGCTCTTTGGTATTCTCAAAAATTGATTTGCGTAGTGGATATCACCAGATTCGCATGAAGTTAGGAGATGAATGGAAAACTACGTTTAAAACTAAGTTTAGCTTATATGAGTGGTTAGTAATGCCTTTTGGTTTAACTAATGCACCCAGCACATTCATGAGATTGATGAACGATGTTTTATGTGCTTTCATTGGCCAATTCGTAGTGGTGTATTTTGATGACATTCTGATTTATAGTCGTTAGCAAGAGGAACATCTAGATCATTTGCGTACTATCTTTGATGCTTTGCGTGCTGCACGTTTATTTGGTAAACTTGAGAAGTGCACCTTTTGCACAGATTGAGGCAAACCAGTTGCATATTTTAGTGAGAAATTGAGTGGGCCTAGTTTGAACTATTCTACTTATGATAAGGAATTATATGCTCTAGTTCGCACATTAGAAACATGGCAACATTTTTTGTGGCCCAAAGAATTTGTTATACATTCTGATCATGAGTCATTGAAACATATTCGGAGTCAAGCAAACCTGAACCGTGGGCATGCCAAGTGGATGGAATTCATTGAGTCTTTTCCTTATGTCATTAAACACAAAAAGGGTAAGAAAAATATAATTGCAGATGCTTTATCTAGGCGGTATAACATGCTGTCACAACTTGATTTTAAAATCTTTGGATTAGAGACAATTAAAAATTAGTACATACATGATGATGATTTTAAAGATGTTTTGAAGGCCGAACATGGAATAAATTTGTTCTTAATGAAGGATTTGTCTTTAAAGCTAACAAGCTCTGCATTCCAGCTAGCTCCGTTCGTTTGTAGTTGTTACAGGAGGCGCATGGAGGTGGGTTGATGGGGCACTTCGGAGTGAAAAAGACAGAGTATATAATCCCTGATAATTTCTTTTGGCTAAAGATGCGAAAAGACGTGGAGCGATTTGTTGCACGCTGCACGACATGTCAAAAAGCTAAGTCACGACTTAATGCACATGGTTTATATAGCCTTTACCTGTTCCGAATGTACCTTGGGAAGATATTTCTATGGACTTTGTTTTAGGCCTGCCTAGAACAAAGAAGGGTAGGGATAGCATTTTTGTTGTTGTGGATCGATTTTCTAAGATGACACATTTTATACCTTGTCATAAGAGTGATGATGCAACTCATATTGCTGATTTGTTCTTTCGTGAAATTGTTCGCTTGCATGGTTTGCCAAATACAATAGTTTCTAATCGTGATACTAAGTTTCTTAGCCATTTTTGGAATACTTTATGGGCTAAGTTGGGGACTAAACTTTTATTTTCAATAACTTGTCACCCCTAAACTGATGGCCAAACTGAAGTTGTGAATAGAACATTATCTACCATGCTTAGGGCTGTTTTGAAGAAAAACATAAAAATGTGGGAAGAGTGCTTGCCTCATATTGAGTTTGCTTATAACCGTTCATTACATTCTACTACAAAAATGTGCCCTTTTGAGATTGTTTATGGTTTTGAACCTCGTGCTCCTATTGAATTGTTACCTCTTCCCTCCTCGGAAAAGGTAAATTTTGATGCAAAAAAACGTGCTGAATTTATTTTGAAAATACATGAGACTACTAAGGAGAATATAGAGGGCATGAATGCTAAGTATAAACTTGTTGGTAGTAAGGGACGGAGGCATATAACCTTTGAACCTGGTGATTTAGTTTGGTTACATCTTAGGAAAGAAAGATTTCCAACGTTGCGAAAATCTAAATTGTTGCGTAGAGGTGGTGGTCCTTTCAAAGTTTTGCATAAGATTAATGATAATGCATACAAGCTTGATTTGCCGGCAGATTTTGCAGTTAGTCCCACGTTTAACGTTGCAGATTTAAAACCGTACTTGGGATTTAAAATCATCACGAAGAGCTTGAGTCGAGGACGACTCAAATGCAAGAAGGGGAGAATGATGAGGACATCACGTCGTGTAATGAGGAGTCGTTGTCTCTGTCAGATACACATCCGACAAGTCCGGTTACTCCAGTTCACGGACCAATTACTCTAGCTCGTGCCCGTCAATTAAACTATCAGGTGAACTCATTCCTAAGTGTTAATACAGATCTTTCTAAGGATTGGATGCTACTAAAGTATTGTGATGATTTTGTTGTCCTTAGGAACATGGAAGGAGATACTAAAGTGACTGCGCTGCATAAATCGAGTTCAAATCCCAGGAGTTATTCAAGCCCAGAGCTGGCTTGTCGCGTGTCAAATTTGGAAAGTTCTTGAAGTCTCATTTCAAATGGATCCAGCCAAGTGTTAAAAAGTCCATCTGAGCTGTCCAGAAACCACAAAATAAATTGTGTTGGCTTTTAGTAGAAGTTTGGGCTTTGGGCGTAAGTTAGACTGATAATAGGATTTGGACTATGAGCTTGGGCCTATTAATACAAGTCCAAATCTTATTAGTGATTGATTTCCTAATAGTGTAGGAGAAGCCCTAGCATCCTCTTATTAGTGATAGAAATCCTAATTAGCTTAGAAGAAGCCCTAGCATCCTCTTACCTTCCTTATATATAGATAGTTGTAGTATTCTTTTTCGGTTGGATTTTGTTTAGATTAAAGTTAGCTGTTGCTTCTTTTTCCTGTATTCGCGCGTGTCGGCTAGATCGCCCGTTTACTTGTCTTCAGAATCCGAACTCTTGTTTTTATTTCAGATTTGCAATTTCAGTTGCTTATTCATCTTGTTCTTCGATTGCTATCAGGTACAAGGACCTTCGTGGTCAGGTTGATCATGCTTCCGCAAGATCAATAACACTTCTGGAGTAGGTGTAACGATTGCTAAGGCGCAACGTCCTGGACAGTTGTAGTCGGATCGCCAACGTCTTCTCCTCCCATATCGAAACTCTATCTCATCGAAAGATCGGGACCACACAAACTCCTATCATTTCCTGTTTGTTTTAAAGATGCCCGAAAGTGGCCGGAAACTGGTCAAAACTATGCTTGAAAACTACTGGTCAATTTCGAACCACTAAGAATTCTTGTCGTAAACCATTGATATTCTGATAGAGGGTTATAATCTATGGAATTGACAACTAAATGTGAGAATCATAGAATTTCAAGGAAGGTTAGTGGTAATGTCAAGTTGGAATAGTCATGTCCACCTTGATTTGGGGATCGAGCAGACGAATTTCAGAATTGGAGTTGCCTTGATGTCCAAAATGGTTACAGTCATCCTATGCTGGTAACTTATGATGCAAATCGATGGTTACTATGAAGGAATGAATGTGACCAAATTATTACTTCCATACATGTATAGGAAGTTAAATGTCTCACTTTTTCAATCAATATTTTGGGATCAATCAGAATTGAGAAAGATTGTAGTTGTTAGCCATGTCCAGTACCACAAAAATCTACTTTGCAGCCAAAATGTTCATTTCACAGCAATATTTTTGGACCTAAAATCAACAACCACAGCTGCCTTGATTGCGATTTGCTGGAAACTAACCGAATATGTATAATATTTACAGGTAAGTTTCCAGCCTCTATCGGTCGTGTTTTGTTTTATTGATCACTTATTGTAACAAATCAAATGTGGCCGCAATCTTCCTGAGAATTATACTGGAAATGTTCTGTTGTCTCCGGCAAGTTTGTAGCCAGTTTTATATGGCCGCAAACTTCTTAGAAAAGGAAATTCAAATTCGCGCAAGGGTGTCTTATTCTCCTCTTCTCCCTCCCTCCTCCCTCATCCCAACCTCCTCAGCGAGACGACCCCTCTACATTGCCCACCACTCCACTCTTATGTCATCTGATAAGCTACCCCCATCCGCTGCCTATCAGTCAACTCCACCGCCCTCAAATCCTAATTCAATTTCCTCCTCCCCGCCTCCTCTCCTCCTAGACCCATTCTAAATAATTCAAGTAAGTGTTAATGTTATGAATTGTGAATTTGATGAGGCGATGGATTTTAAATGTTGTAAATTGTTTTACCGTATAGGAATGTGGTATTCTAAAAGTGTGGTTTCTTTGTTTCAGGTTTTTACCATCCAAGGTGATTAGGGCTGTCTGCTTGATCATACACCTGTACTAGAGTGGGCCTTCAATCAAGTGGTCTGAGATGCCACTTTATTTGTGGACGTGGTTCGACATATTCAAGATTTGTTTTCTGATTAGTTGTTGCATGTCACTTTTGTTTACATTATGCTTAATGATCAAACATTTACATTTTTTCGCAAGCTCAGTTCTTTTGGTAACTAGAGCAGGTCACCAAATGATTCAAGGCGGAATAGTCTAGTATTCTATCGGACGTGGAATTACTATGAAAACAAGGTAGGCCCAAAGACATCAGGTCGAAACCGCTACGCTCATGACTTTGCCTTAGTCTATCGACTTCAATTAGACTTCCTCGTCAGACGCCAAGCTCGAATCGCAGCAGAGCACAGCGTGATTCCCTCTGCTGGTTGCAGTAGATGGGTTCCAACACCATTGACAGACTTGG
>NQLW01000082.1:471679-547454 GCA_002312845.1 Kalanchoe fedtschenkoi
TATGAAACAGATTTACTTGCCATTTTGAGATTTCGTTTTGTATTTAATTTACCAGATTTTTTTTCTAGATTTTTTTTCTAATTTACTGATTTTTGAGGAATATGAATAGTGAACATTTTTCGGACTATATATTTTTATATTTTTATAATTTTTTTGAGCAGTGAACCTCCATGTGGTGAACATATTGTAACAGTGAACCCAACTGGTGAACATATTGAATAGTGATTTAAGCAGTGAACCTCATGTTCACTATTTATATAGTCAAATTAGAGGAAAAAGTGGTAATTAAAAAAAAATTAGAGGATTAGGGCATATATAGAAATGCAGCCATTAGCATACGGAGAACTGTGTTCCTTCACAGTTGTTTAAACCTTTAGAGAGACTCCACTTGTACACACATGTCAAGTCTTTAGGATGTTTCAGATGATTATTGCGTGCTGGGGTTATCCGGTTTTGAACCGGAGACTTGTCAGTTCTCACAATGACCGGATGCTACGCCAATTGAGTTACTCATTTGTGGGTCAACAATTAGCATTTTACAACTCATGAATCATAATGTGTCTTCACAACGGGGATTGTATTGGGAGGATTTCATTATGATGCCGTTGAGATGAAGAGTTTTCAAATAAAGCGGAGGTAGTAGGGCGGGTCCTTGTCTTCTAATTTGTTTTCTAAGTTTAAGACCAAAAAGAAAACCTAACGCGTTTTCATTTGCTCAAGGATCCATCAACCATATGGTCTCTAAAAATCGACATCAACAGCTACGTGAGGATGGAATTGGTTACTGAAACGGCATCCATGTCGACGTGGAGAATGCTAAGTGAGTTTCCGTCGAATGGGTTTGGCACGTGTAGGATATGGGCATGTCTAAAATAAAGTAATTGGATGTTTGGCAACAATATTATTTATAGGATTGCAAGCTAGTCTATGCGGTTTGCGAAAGAGTTCAGTCAATGTTCGGTTAAAGTTCATTTGTTAATAAACGAGTCAATTACGAACAGTAATTATACGTTCGTTTTAATAAACGAACTGAACAAGAGCAAGGGGGTGCTCATCATGTATTTGCTCGTGAAAAAGATAGATGAGAAGTTTGATTAGAAGTTCGATAAAAAGCTCGATAACTCTATTAAAAAGGTAGAGAACTTACTGTCTTAGGTTAGAATGTAATTTAAATTCAAACATGTAATTTTATCGTAACAAGAGTTGAAAGATTCGAAATTACTGAAGATGACCATACCTCATTCGAAATATATATATTTTTTAAATAAAATTATATAATTAATGCATATAAAATATAAAATTTATCAATTTAATTTTTTATGAATAAAAATATTAGGTTTTCAACTTTTCTTTTATTTTTTTTATTTCTTATTGTTCATAGTGGGTTGAGCAATTAAATGAGAAGAAGACGTAAAATGACATCATTTTCGAGCAAGAATACACATCTAGATGGATGTATGTTCTCAAAAGTCTACTCCCGTTTCGTAAATTTTTGAGGGCACCGAGAGCACCCGTCTTATTCCGTAGTCAAACCTATTATGAACAGTAAAAATTTATAAAAAATCAAAAAATATAAAAAACTAAAAAACAAATATATGAAAAAATGAAGAAAAATAAGAAAAAAATAAAAACATAATATTTTGATTAAGAAAAATTCAAAATTAAAATTAAAATTAAAATATTAAATTTATATTTTACATTCATTATGTATACATATGATTTAATAAATATTGACATATATTCAGTAGTTGTGCATTTTTATTCATCACAAAGCAATACTTTTTTAGGATAATATGTTCATCTGATGAGTTGCTATGTTCATTAAATACTACTAAGTTCATCAGATGTTGTTAAGTTCATAAGATGTGTTGTTGTGTTCATTAGGTGAGATGCTATGTTCACAAGACGATCTGTTATATTCATCGGATGATCTGTTATATTCATGAGATGAGTTGCTATATTAATTAGATGATGTTATATTCATAAGATGAGCTGATATGTTCATCAAATGCTGCTATATTCATCGGATGAATTGCTATCATCAAATGAGATGCTCTGTTTATCGAATGTTGTTATGTTCGTTAGACGAGATGTTATATTCATCAAAAAGCTGTTATGTTCATCTGATGAGCTGCCACCACTATGGAAAGCACTTAAAAGCGCGCTTAAATTGGACATTAGACAGTACTTTATAAGTGCAGTCTATTCTAGCGTCTTAGTAAGTATTAGGTTTTGAGCGCCGTCTATTATTCATACATTAAACGACACTTATTTATTTCAATCGCCATGTAAAGTTTTTATATCAGATGACACTTATTTGTTACAAGTGCCGTCTAAATTCTAAAATATTAGATGACACTGAAATATGAGAACTACCGTCTTATATTATAAAATTTAGACGATGCTTGTAACGTTTAACTGATGTCTAATGTAAAAACTTTAGCTGGTGCTTGAAACAAACAAGTGTTGGCTAATTTATGAATAGATTTTTATTTAAAAAATTACAATTGGATTTTAGATGACACTTTTGACACATAAGCACTGTCTAAAGTAAAGTTCTTTTTATATTTGATTTAATTACATAATAGCATTCTACAAGCAAAACCAATTTGGCACAACCAGGCACAGTTTACAGGTTTTTGAAACCTATTTTTGCTGGGCTCTTCAAACAGTTACACACACATACATTCCATAATCCTATGGCTTGCAAACCGTTCATATATACAACTTCAAATGTTACAGAATGAAATAACAAAGACCTTAAGCATAAGTTAATCGATTACATCAGCGTTGCAGTCTTTGCGTACTCGATTACAAACTGTAAAATTTCATAGCGGACATCCAAGAGTACTTTGTCGCTACAAGTTCAAAAACCATATGGGAAAACCTACATCGTGTATAAAACACATATTACACATTAACGACAAATGCATTAAATACAATTCAACATAAAACAAAATCTTATGAAATGTGTGCAAATTTAAATAAATATAACTTACACTTTGAAGATTACAATCACATGTCACGGTTGGTTAGCCATGTGTGTCAAAATATCTCTCATGAACCTCATCATAAAATAACCGTACAACAATGATTTTTCAGATTGTCTCGGCACTTGCAATTTTGCTGCATGTGAGATTAATGATTATATATGCGAATTTCTCAAAGTAACTTATATATCCTGAAGAACAATCCATCTAGTGTCTGTTGGTGCATCCTGATCCACATGACCGCCATTTTGCCGGTATTTATGCATTGCTCTATAAAGTTTCATCATCAAATGTAAATATCAGTTATATAAACAAGAATATTAACTTCATATGAAATATAATGGAAACTTGGACGACTTACCCATTAAGCACAACGAGGATGTCGTTCATTATCTTGTTAAGGTCATAGCCGATCGAACACAGGTTATAAATGAGATTCTTCTTGGGGAATACAACTTCAAGTGTCTAATAGTCACTAACATAGAGATTATGTATGTAAAGTTTAGTGAGATTGTCAGATAAAAATATATTATAAACAATAAACATGATTGAAGTACTAACTATAATACACTAATATATGGGATGAAGGAGCACAAGTCTGCTTCAATGTCCGACATTTTCAATCTGATGGTGGACGAGTGGTCAGGTGGCAATCTGTCATCTTTGTGGTCTCTGGTTCAAATATCATTGGTGGTTGGGTGTATGAATTTTTTTTAAAAGAAAATGTTAAAAACACCATCTAAAATACTTTACTTTAGTTGTCGCTTATGGAATATAAGCGCCATCTAAAGTCTTTTTTAGAATATTTAATTTTACTACTAGCAAAGTTTCAATTTTGTTGATACTTTTAGATATATATCAATCACCCTAATGTGTAAGTTGATTTTATGCCCACTTTTTAGTAAACCGAATTGAAGAGATAAGTTTAAAAACCAAAAAAAATTTCAAAACCATAAAATAAGGTAATCAAATTTCTTATATGTTAAGGCTTCAAATACATCAAATTAAAGAACCAGTTATTTAATCTAATCTTTATCTGAATTTGATGAAGATATCACAAGAAAAATGAGCCCTTCATGGTGTGCATTGATCGCAAGTGAGGTCTTTCCAGACTCGTCATTCTTTGCCGGGTAGTCAATCTCATATGTAGTAGCGTCAAACATCGTGACTTTGAACTTTTGCTGCTCCTCTATGTAGTGGAAGAAGAAGAGATTTTCGAAACTCAATCCTATATGATTTGCAAAGCTCGTCTAGCCGGCATAAAAAATCCAACCATTATTCTTACTTACAGATACATCCCATATGCTTCCAGTTGGTAGTTTGGGGGTGATAGAATCAAGTAACGCAACGTCATGAGTTGTTAAAAATTCAGGAGGCACTCCCTATAAAAAAGAAAAGTGTTTGGTGTTGAAGAGTGATTAATTAATAAATATATAGAGAAATTCACCATTGTTGATGGAGTTGTTCGCCGTAAGATTATCCTGCAGAACTTCATTTGCTAAAACATTATAGAGACAATTCAAATATGTGAAAAACAGTGAGTTGTTGAGTGTAATTTATGTTGTATGTGGTTGTTGAGTTGATTCACACCATGTAGTAAATAATAAATGACGGGTGAAAACACTATTGCGTGTCATTTTTATTTGCCTGCTAATACGTAGGAAACTGTTGGATAACTGTGTATCTGTAACTGTTGGCTTTAATAGCACATTAGACGACGCTTATGACCTGTAAACGCTTTTACAAGTTTTAGATGACGCTCAAATCTCATAAAAGCCGTCTAAAATTACAATTTATAGCAACGTTTACGAGACATGAGCGTCGTCTTATATATGTAGACTTTAGACAATGCTAATTCGTAAAAAGCGTCGTGTAATGTATGTACATTAGATGACGCTTATGATGTTAAATCATCGTCTAAAGTGCAGTGCTACTTTCAATGGGGCTTAATACTTATAGAAGTCATTTAAAGTTTAAGAAAATGACAAAATCTTTTGTGGCAACACTTTAGACGACACTTGTTACCCGTAAGCGCCGTCTAATGCAAGTGTCATTGTAAATAAAAATTGTCTAGTGTATGATCATCAAATGAGGTGCTATATATTCATGAGATGTTGTCCTGTTCATCAGGTTAGTTGTTATGTACATCGGATAATGCTTTGATCATTAGATGAGATGATATCTTCACCATATGAGCTTTTCTGTTCATCAGATGTTCTTATGTTCATCAGATGAGCCGACATGTTCATCAGATGCGCTGCTATATTCATCAGATGTTGTTATGTTTATTAGATGAGCTGCTTTGTTCATCATATCTGCTACGTTCATCAAATGCGCTATGTTTATCATTTCAGGAACTTAAACATCCATATGATTAACGTAGGTAGCCAAAGTATTTATTTATCCGTTGAACATAGACATCAATATGATGAACATATATATTTTAAGAAATCAAAAAATATAAAGTTTGAGTTTATTAATTATATTTTTATTTGATTTTTTCGTTAGAATAATTTTTTTATTTTTTATTCTTTTTCTAAAATTATCATTTTTTAATATTTATTTTGGGTTGTGTTGAGTTTAATTAATTTAACACAATGCAAAACGACGTCGTGTTCAAATAAGAATACTCATTTAGAGTTAAATTGATTTAAAACAATTTACTATTTACAAGATGAGTGCTCTATTAGTAACTAGGTATCAATGTTAACTTCATCATACTTATTGAGTTAGAGAATCAATGACATTTTTTAACATTTTGTCCAATCATTTAAAAAAGTACTTATACAGTATATGAACTTCATCTTATAATATAAGTGATGTCTTTACTATTATGTTTATCAGATTCAAAATTCAGAATCTGTCAAATTCTATTTCAATATGCTTTCTATTTGTTATAATTATTATTTTCTCTTAATTACTTATTTTTCATTAGCTATTCGTAAGTTGTTGAGTAAATAGATGAAGTGATTTGTATTATAAAAAAAACCATGTTGATATTTTAAAGTATTATATTACCCTTACATTTATTTTTAATTTCATTGAAGGTAAAATGAATTTCTAAACACAAAATACACCATAAAACAAATTTAAATAAACTTGGATTCGTTATTTTTTAAATATATTACTCACATGCAAAATAATTAGTAGAGAAATAAGAGTGTTTTCCGTAAAAAAATTTAAAATGAAAAATTCTGAACGCTCCATTTCTATTTTAATATATATATATATATATAATTTACACCCATGAATCATTTTTTTCGATTCATCCGTATTAAATGATTGATTTGAAATCAAATTTGGACCGGAGCTAAATTGAAATCGAACTCAACGCAAAAACTGACCGGCGGTTCAATTCGGATCCGACCGACTCGAACCCACTCAGAATTGGTGTCGTGTGATTACGGAAGTAGCAAACTTTAACATTAACCACACCAGCATACATTCCAGTAAGAGACACGCCGGAGACGAATCAAATACAGTAGCAGGTAATAACTCCGGCCACCCGTTTCCACTCGCACTGTCTAACCAATTGTCGGTTTTTTTTCAATTGGGTGTCGCATTTGTATCCAAGAATTGCAATCGCGGTGAATTGAGTGATTAAGATTTAGGGCTTTGATCTGCGTTGAATCCGCTTCTCGCTCAGAATGCGAATGAATCGGCTAATGGGATGGATGTGAAGATGCCAGTTTGAGCAAGATCTGTCGTTTTCCATCTTGAAGTATGTGTCTTGTCATGAAAGCTTGGAATTTTTGATTTGTGGTTGTATTCATAGCCATACAATTGAATCTCCGCATCAATAGTGCTGTGTTGTGTCTTACTATTTTAGCTAGGGAGATCAGGCTGACTGCTCCGAAAAGCTTGTTCATGAGCGTAGCATCGTTTTCTTTCGACTTGGAATTGTTAGTTTTGAACTCCTTTGTGGGGGTTACTTTAGAGTTTGTAGGCTAGCCACAGGTTCAAGGTTCATACTTGACTGGTATTCTGATCAATAAGATCATGCATCCTGTAGATCATGGCAGGAACTGGAAGTTCGATGCTGTACTCCCTGCTTTTGTTTGTTGTCATTATGTCGGTTCAAGAGATGTACAGAGGAAAGCTAGCATCGTCTGAGCTGTTTACTATATTTGGAGGGTTCACTAGTTCTCTCTTGTTTCTTGTGCTTCTCACTGTAAGTTCCTCTTTAAGTGCCTTTGCAATGACTCTAGAAACTTGAAAAAGAGAAACTGCTTCTCCAAGTATCTGTAGTATTATTCTGCAGTTGTTAATCCAAAATGCAATTTTCTATGATTATAATTGTTAATCCAACAATCTTTCGAGTTCACTTCATATTGAAAAAAAGAAATCAGTGCTTGGTCATTTCTGTTGCAGTTTATCGGTAACTTCCAAGAGGCATCTGGCGCGAAAACTGGATGGGGTGCTGGTAAGTTTCATTCTGCCATGCCGATTGTTTGATCGATCATCATATTTTTCAGAATGTCCTAGATAATAGAGAGGTGAACTGGTGGGGAAAAATGAAAGGTAGTAGGTCCCCATGAACCAAAACCTGTATAGATTTTTTTTTTGAACTTTAAGTTGAAGGCAATCATGCCTCTCCCACTATTAATAAAGATTTGGTCTTAAAAAGACTAACATGTCATTTCTGGAAATAATCAGCATTCAGAACCAATACCTGAGTTAGAATAACTTTTGGCAGCGTGCATTGTTATTGACGATGTTTGCAACACAACAACCTCTCCTTTTGTGCTTGCAGTTGCACTGGCAGAGGCAGTTGCTCTAATAGCAGCAAGTACCGTACATCGTGTTTGTATTACAACCTGGTAATGCTGTTTTTATGTCATTTTTAGTAGCGTAATCTTATTTCTCAAAGTTTATTCAGCACCAAACTCTGTTTGCTATAAATTGTTAAATTTGGTGTAAGAAAAGTTGTGGCAGTAGCATGACATCGCCTAAATTTCAGCGTCCTTAGGCTGTGTTTGGTTTGAAGAAAATTTGAGGGAAAATGAATTCCCTATGGAATCCATCAAATTTGCCCCCTGTTTGGTTAGAGTTGGAAAATTTTGTAGAAAATTGCTAAAACATACTTTAATTTTAACAAATTTTCCTTCCTATTATCCATCTAACTTTCCATCCCCAAATTTTCCTCAACCAGACAACGGATTCCATCTCATTTTCCCACAAATTTTATTTTCCTTCAAAGTTTCCCTAAACCAACACAGCCTTAGTGTTTGCGCCTAAGCATTCTTAGTTTTTTGTTTTGCATGTTATTATTGCTAATTGGTTATTGTTTATTAATCGTACTATTACAAAAAGTTTACACGGCACCACAAGTATTTTGTTGCTAATCATTTCAATAGCTTAATCATGAGTTAACATTTTGATTCTCTTGTGCTTTAGTTTCTTGTTTTCCGCTGGATTATTGTATGAAGTCAATAAGCTGTCTGGGATACTACTCTCAAAAAGTGAAGCAAAGGCTAGAAGGCACTGATGATTTCTATCCGATGAGGCAGCCTACAGTTCATTAGATCACAGTAATAGGAGAGGTCATTTAGCAGGATTCAGGATTTCCCCCCAAACCTATCTCAATGCGGTGACTCCATAAAGATGATCTTCGATAGTAGTACTACTCTATAAAAACATGTTAGTAATTTTGAGAATGTTCATGCCCCTGAAGATCAATTTTCTAATTACTTTTGTTCCCTGCGAATCATGTTCATCTAGAAAATGAGTGATGTCAAATGGGTGACACCACTGGTGAATTGGGTGTGTGTTTCCAAGTTCCACGCACTTGATTGTGACAAGATCAGACTTGGGACCAAGATCCGTCCAACATGGTCTCTTTATGCGTAATATAGAGAAGAAAATGCGAAATGGTGATACTGGATACTCGAATTTATTCAGCCAGGTTTTACATCAAGCGATTTGACAATCACGAGGGAGACAATAGCACGCCTTTCTAAAGAATCCTTTACACCTGCCATCAACGTTACCTTTGGTTAAGCATACATGCTTGCACCTGTCGGGAATACATTTTCCTCTGTAACGCTGGCTTTTGATCTCCTGGTCCCAGTATCCTCCTACCGCTGCGTCGGGTTCTGCCGCGGCCACCAGCACTGCTTGATACCCAAAAATTAAATTATTCCATCTGAAAGGATGAATGCATAAGCTAACAACAATATGATCCAATAATTTTTACATACTCAACGATTCAAGATTACAGGAAATGGTGCAGAGTAGCAGAACGAGGAGTGCGCTCCTGCTAAATGATCTCCTCATTTTTCTTGGATCATACTTAATTTCAGTAGAATTTTGCTTTTCTATTTGAATCAAGTTCTGATGGCCGTAAATCAGATCGAGATGCCCTTTATTTTATAGATGGATAACAGGAGGGAGGTGGGTGCATATCGGAAAGGCTACACTTTTTTTTTTCTTGCCTGAAAAAAGGTGAAGCTTATTACCAGTTGAAAAAGTGAAGTAAAATCAGCATACTGTAAACTAGCTTTTATGTAGATGATACCTGAAAAGCTTTACATAGGAACCATTTTTTCTTTTAGGTGGTGCAAATGTATTCCAAGTGAAAAGGACTTTTGTCTCACTTTTTTACTCCACCTTTTATATATTTTCTTAAAAAAAGTCTAAAAGATTGAAAATATGTCTCTTCTTTATAAATTACTTTGATTTGCTTATTGTCAGAAATTATTTTTTCTTTTTAGATGGTAGAAATGTATTGTCGAATTTCAGCTAGCTCAGTTCGAATTTATCCCTATTGTGATTCAAATAAATTTTTTTTTATACATTATGATTCCATAATCCAATATAAAATCAATTCTTCTTTTCTTTCAGTTGAGAAAATTACACACGCTTTCCTTGATTATTACTCCGCAATGCTCTCCTAGCATATATTTCTTTGTAAATGTGTTGTTATCACTTCTCTCCTCACTTGAGGTCCAAGCCAAATCCTTAATCACCCATGACTCTCTCTGTTTGTGCCATCTCAATAAGACCTTTGTGAGCCACACGAGTTGTCCTGTTGTTTCTTTCATATTTGGGGTGCTTTACTGATACACGTGACCTTCCACTTTTGTCTGCATACATGTTTTAAATCAAACCATCGACTCAAAAGTTTTCGAAGTCAATCTTTTAGGCTAATTGAATGGCCTTAAACGAAGTATTAAGCTAATCTCTAGAAGAAAAGATAGCCAAAAGGGAACCCAAAATTAGAATAATCTCCAGTGTTTTAAAGTTTTATGGAGTCTATGATTTTTGAGTATGTACGCGTTTCTTTGTTACAACATCATATATATATATATATATACACTGTCCCCCAGGGGATAGCCGAGTTGGAAGCGGTGTTGCCGTATATTTCGCTTTTTCATGTAGTATATATACCAGTAGGATTGATAGTATTTCTTAATATGTAAATGTGTACTTTTTTCGTCGTGAAATATTAGTAATTTAATGTTAAATTGAATAGATTAATGATATATTAATTAATATTTTCTATTGAACGTATTTAATAGATAAGTATTTTATTTATTTATGTTTAATTTTACTTACAATGTAGAATAGAGTTTATTAATATTTGTGTAGGATAATTTTTTTTATAAATTAAAATAATGACGTAATTAATGTTTAATTTTTAAAACATATGATGTTATTAAATATGCATTTAAATTTTTATCTAATTAAAAATGTATAAATAATATTTAGTTAATTGACAAATGAAATAGAACAAGTCCAGTAATCAGTAATCACTAACAAATGGCACACCGCATTCGTTTCCACTCAAATGAAAAAAATCAAGAGTTGACCTTAAAACTCGGATTAATCGAACTTACAGTGATATTAATTGCTTTCCATTATCCGTGCTTTGTCCATTAATGAATTCACAAGAGAATATAAATATAAAAAACACGATAAAACTGCTTCATTAAAATATTTAGTGCAACTAGACATCATCGTGAGCATGTCACTCATACGAGGCTCGGATCAGAATTCACATTGACTTCAATTAAAACTGAGATCGATGCATCTGCACTCATAATTTAATACCCGTAATAAATAATTAGTAAAAAAACAAATGTGAGTTCAAAGCAGTGAGTCTGTATAGATAGAGAGATGGGCTCAGGAGACTGTTTCATCCATTTACTCTTATCCCAGAGAGAGGTTTCTGTCGGTTTGCTAGTGAAAGCCAAAACACTGGTTTTCTACCAGAGTTGAGAGATTAAGACAAGATGGCCAGCCAGCAAATGAGTGACAATGGTGGCACGTCGTCGAGAACCGGCGGCCGGATAGCTGCTGTGGAGTTGTCACCACCACCGCCTGTGGAAAAAGACAACGACGATGAGGCATGTCGTCCAGGTGACTCAAAGCAGCAGGTCAGCTTGAAAATTTGATTCAAAGAGTACCTGTGTAAGTAAGTGCATGCATATGCATGTATGAGTTGTGTGTCGTAGGTGATCAAGGCACCACTTTTGTTGATTGATTTCATACTGGGGAGAGGCTCTGATGACTCTCAGCTTCTCTTGCATGTGTAAACTACACAGCCTGGGTGGAGGAGATTGATGAGTTTTGTGGGTCCAGGGTTTCTGGTTTCGCTGGCATATCTTGATCCTGGAAATTGTAAGCACAACAATATGAATCAAGTTTCATTTCCTAATATCGCATTCTTCGATTTCTCTTGAGATCGGGCACAAATTGAATTCATCATCATATGTTTTGATTTCAATCTAATCGATTTATTGCAGTGGAGACTGACCTTCAAGCTGGAGCTAATCACAGATACGAGGTAAAATATTGTTCGACCACACCAAACAGCAACTGATATATATATCTCATTGAGACTGCTTGGTACTTAACGATTTCAATTTTTATCTGGGCAGCTTCTGTGGGTGGTCCTTATCGGATTAATATTTGCTCTCATAATTCAGTCACTAGCTGCTAATCTTGGTGTCAGCACTGGTAATAGAAGCCCCTTCATATACAACAAATGATCTAATTAATCTGCAGTTTCTAATTCGATTTTGTTTATAATCGACGACCAGGTAAACATTTGTCTGAGCTATGTAAGGTTGAGTACCCAGTCTTCGTCAAATATTGTCTGTGGCTGCTGGCAGAGCTTGCCGTCATTGCCGCTGATATCCCCGAAGGTGTGAGTCTAATTACGTCCCAATATCCCCCATATGGCCCATCGCTTCATGTGTTCGATAATATTGGGTGCAATTTTTGACTTGCCCACCTGATGTCTGTTATGTATGCGTGTTTCGACTTTTGACAGTGATAGGGACGGCTTTCGCGCTTAACATCCTGTTCAGTATCCCAGTATGGGTTGGAGTCTTACTCACTGGTTTCAGTACTCTACTTCTCCTTGGCTTGCAAAGATATGGGGTATGTATTATGTAAATTTTGCCACAAAATCATCTCAAATTTCGTATTTAAAATAACCTTTGAAACTAATGAAACTCGTTTGCTTTGTGGAAGATCACTAATCAAACATTATGCACTAATCAATGATCTGGACTCATAAGAAATTCAGGTCAACTTGTTCTGTTTTTTATTAATTATTAGTGATTGAATAGACAGTTAGATTAATAAATTTATCAAAAGACGGTGAAAAGGATATTTTATTTTCTTCCCTTTTCAATTTACTTTTATACCCTTTTTGTAAAAATGGATCATCACTGTCAATGTCAATATGTAGATTATTAATTCTATTACTCTAAATTAATTTTATTAATGACCAGCTCAGTCCTGCAAATTTTTCTCTTAAAAACACTGAGGAATATTATGGCTCCTGGAAGAGATGAAGATACAAGTACGGAAGGGGATCGAGAGGCGACCCTTTGTACACACATCTTAATTTACAAAATGATAAAACTTAAATAAATAATTAATAATGTAATAAAAAATTCCATGACATCATGTGATCTGCAATCATATATTTTAAAAAAAAATTACGATAAGCAAAAGTCTTTCTTGCAAATTCGATAATTGACCGTACTTATTCTCTCAAAAGCCAGGTTTGGTGCTACTTGATGATTTGACATCGTGGGTTTCTGAAGTCCAATCAAATAATTTGAAAGGGTGTTGTTTTAGTAGTTTTGGATTATTGAACGATTTTAAAATTTTAAATTTGAATTTGGTTCACATGCGTGCGAATTGATCCGCAGTAAATATGAACATGTGAATAGGATGAGCAGCCGTGATCACACACAAAAAATCCTATAAAATTCATTTGTTTATTAGGGCAGTTATGTTGTCCAAATTTAATGCTATGCTAATCAACTTGTACTTGTCCCGAAATTTATGGAATAAGAAAACTGATCTATATAACATCAACTTGTTTAAAAATCACTCTTTCCTAATGTCAACTCGGTTCCTAGTTTATTAAGTTTCTAATACATGATTTGTACTAGTTTAGTCTTACTTCCCATTGGGCTATATTCCATTTTTAATGTCTATACGCTGATTAGTTGCTAAACAAAGTTAAAACGTGGACGATTACTCGTTCAAAGTGCTTTAAATATTTATTTTTAAATGTACATTTTCATAATTAATTATTATATTTATTATTAATATATATAGCCTTCATTTAACCATACGTTTAGTCTCATGGAGCCGACTATAATCGCTATAGAACATTGATCTCTGTACATAGAATTAGCTAATTGGTTAAATGAAGAATGAAGCTTTCAGATTCTTTTAAACATTAGACTGATGAGCCTTTTGATCCAAAACTGTGAAGGTGAGGAAGTTGGAGCTGTTAATAGCTCTTCTGGTGTTTGTGATGGCTGGTTGTTTTTTCGGGGAAATGAGTTATGTGAAGCCCCCAGCGTCCGGCGTGCTAAAGGGCATGTTTATTCCTAAGCTCAACGGGAGAGATGCGACTGGAGATGCCATTGCTTTGCTGGGCGCTCTCGTCATGCCGTAAGTTCCATCACACCTCGATGAATATAAACTATGTTTTTGTGTTCCTTATTATTATTTTTTAAAAAAACTTATTAAATATAAATTACAACACACACATCTAATAGCTTGTGTTCATTATTTAGTTTATCAATTTGATCAACCTCTGCGTTTGCTGGGCAGACACAACCTCTTTCTCCATTCCGCACTCGTCTTGTCCAGAAAGATACCCAACTCTGTGCACGGAATCAACGTAATTCTTTGCTTATTATTTCCAAGCTACCAAGGCTTTGTGCATGTTATACAAACATGAAGCTAATTTGCACATCCTTTCATTTTACAGGATGCGTGCCGCTTCTTTTTAATAGAGAGCGGATTAGCGTTGTTTGTGGCATTCTTGATTAATGTTGCGGTCATATCTGTATCTGGTACAGTATGCGCAGCAGACAGATTGTCTGACGGTGACAGTGACATATGCAGCGATCTCACACTCAACAATGCCTCATTTCTTCTCCAAGTCTGTTTGATTCTGAGTCAGACGTCATAAAATTATCTTTATGTTAAAGTTACGATAGAATAACTGAAAGTTCTTAATTTGCAGAATGTGCTTGGAAAGTCTAGTTCAACTCTATACGCCATAGCATTGCTCGCATCCGGACAAAGTTCCACAATCACGGGAACTTATGCCGGACAATACATTATGCAGGTGATATATGTTTATATAGTTTGAGGACATACAAGCTAGCTGTTCCAATGGATTCATTATAATTTGTGGCAATGCTCTTGATTTTCACATAATATGAATTAATTCAATTCGACTGTATGCAGGGTTTCTTGGACCTTAAAATGAAAAAATGGCTAAGAAACTTAATGACACGGTGCATTGCCATCACGCCAAGTCTGGTAGTTTCCATCATTGGCGGATCTTCGGGAGCTGGACGACTCATCATCATCGCCTCTGTATGGAATTAAACTAACGCTTTTCTAGTAAAACGTTTGGTAGCGTAACCGCTCTGTTCGGTTTAATCCATAGTTCCTGTCGTGCAGATGATACTTTCATTCGAGCTTCCCTTTGCTCTAATCCCACTGCTCAAGTTCAGCAGTAGTGCCACCAAAATGGGACCTCACAAAAATTCCATATATGTCAGCTTCCGTTACCATTTTTTTCATTTACACGCGATGATGATTTTCTGTCAGAGCGATTCTTAATTTTCCATTTTTCTTTCCTGCAGATAATCGTGTTCTCATGGATCTTGGGGCTGGGAATCATTGGCATAAACATTTACTACCTGAGCACGGCCTTCGTCGACTGGATCATTCATAATTCTTTGCCCAAAATCGCAAATATTTTCATCGGCCTAATTGTTTTTCCTCTCATGGCAGTATACATTTTATCTGTTATATATCTGACATTTCGGAAGGACACGGTGGAAACGTACATTGACCCGGCCAAAGAAGGCTCCCAGATGCAAGCTCATATGGAAAACGGTCTCACCGGAGCTGAGCGAGCGGACGCTGTGCCGTACAGACCTGATTTGGCAGATGTTCCATTCCCAGAATAAAGCATTTCAGCTACAAAATAAATAATATGAATGTCTCCTTATCTATGTACCTGTTCTAGGAGACGTTACACGAACTTGGCGTTGCTACTACTTTGCATACGCTGTACTCCTATTTTGTTGCTCTTATGTTTTCTCTCGTTCTGTTTTTATTAGGAGTGTAAATTTGGGTTACAAGTTGAATTTGGATTTGATTGCTTCTAATTTTGTATTGATTTGCAATCATTTAAATAAGTTCAAATTCAACCCAAACTCAAAACGATCCAACACACCTATATGCAGATTTTTTTTTATATTTTTGGTTGAATATGAATCAGTTCTCATTGTAAAATAAATTTTATAACTCAAGCACAAAAACACACAAATAATTGAGTTGAGTTCAGTTTTGGATCAACCCAAATTCATTTTACTTACTCAAAAAATAACTCAGCCCAAATTAAACCTAGTACAACCCAACCCAATTAAACATAACTCAACCCAAAGTATTTTATTTGAATTGGATTTTTGAGCAATCTAAAAGTCTTACTCTTTACGTCCATATATAATAGTTATATAAATTAAATTGATTAAATTAAAGAAATATTAATACTAAAGATTTATTGAATTTAACAGGCAAGTGTTCATATTTTTTTGAGATTTCATGTAAAAGATAAAATTGGCGAATTGTTATTGATGTGGAATAAGTTTTTTTATTAATTATAATAATGAAATAATCAATATTTGACTCTCATTGAAAATTGTTAAGTGACAAATAAAATCAAACAAATAAATTTGATTAAGTGACAAACAACTAGTACGGTGTGTTATCTATTTAACACGAGACAAGTAGAAAGAGACATCACATACTCTCGCACTTAAACTTGTTGATCTATATATATAACAGAATACGATTGGGAGCGTCACGACGCTCCCGGTCGGTTCGGTCTCAGTTGATTCGGTTTGGTCCCGGTTGGTTCGGTTTGGTTTGAAACGGGTTGGTTTGGTTCGATTTTAAATGTTAGTGGATCGGTTTTAAATTTTTTGTTTCAAATTTCAAAAAATCGATGACTAATAATTTGGATCTGTTTTTTAATTTTTCTTGAACCAGACCGATCCAAACCCGTCGGTTCGACGGGTACTCTGCCTTGTAGAATATAAGAGGGTGTCTGTGTAATTATCTAGATTTGATGGACGTGTTTGTAGTGCAAGAGGATATAAATTTGAGTTGTATATTGTTTTTATTCTGTCATTTTAGATGTAAATAAGCATAAGTAGGTTTTGGATACTCACCTCGCACAAATCCGAGTTTGAATTTAGTAGAAAGTGCAAAATCTATGTACCTTTTCCACATGATAAAGTTTTTAGGTTTTTTGAATAATTGGCTCACTATTGTGTCCGGTTACCTCTAAATTGCATACAATAAAGCTTGCATCATTGCCCATTAGTTGACCAAAAATTCTCCAACAGACTTCAAGAAAATGTATACCAAACGTTCCCCCTCTGATACCATGCGAAATATAGAGATCGAACTCCACCAAAGTATGCCGGACATGACCGGAACCCTGCCGGTTTCTGCAAACACAATTGCTACAGTAAAGGTAAAGCACAAACGCGGCAAAAGATTACATTAGCCTTCCAAAATGACAAACAGCACAAATTTACATCCTCCAGTGTCAGAAACACGTCCGCCAAGTCTAAATAATTACACTGATACTTCCTTATATTCTGTCACTTGTAATGTCATCATTTGAATCCAAATTAAACAAGTAGACCATGTGATTGATTATCTTCTTCTTTGTAGGGTCGTTGTTCTATATTGAAGAGTGGAGACATTTATTTAACTCTCTCGGTTAGTGTGGTGTGGCTTGAGATGAGTGAATTCAAATGTCAAATAAATTTTGGATAGTGGTTCACAAGTCAAGTAGATAGATGCAGGGGGTGTAATGATTCGATTTGGTTTGGTTTTTAATAAAAAATCAAACTAATCCGTTAGTAATCGGGTTTGAGAAATTTGAAACCGCATCGCTAGTCTAAAACAATCAAACCGAATCAAACTACATGATTTGATTCGGTTCGGCTAATTTTTTGATGAACTTCATTCACTAATTTAACTAGTAATTACGAGAAATTTCATTTAAATTCTTATTTTGTTTTGTTGGGATCGGTTCGGTTTGAAAAAAATTAAAAACCAAACCAAATCATTAGTCATCTGTTTTTCAAAATTTAAAACTGTAACCAAACTACTATCATTCCAAACTGAACTGAACCTATCGATTTGGTTAGATTTGATTCAATTTATCGATTTTTATTTATACTCTTAGATAAATATGTTCTTCCGAAATGCCTTTTTTAAATAGACAACTATTTAAGAGAGGATTTAAGGAAAACTCCATCATGAATAAGAACTTCCTATGAGACCTAAGGTCGTCATTCGAGGAGGAATTGAATACTTTGGAAGTTTATATGGTCTCATATTGACTCATTTTCTGAATTTTGCATATTTTTAAGTTCAAATGTCTTAACAAATTTTGGACAGTGGTTCACATGTAAAGTAGATGGATATATCTTTCAACAAATAAATAATTATTTTAATCGACAACTATTCAACAGAGCATTTAAGAAGAACCACATTCATGAATGTGAATTTCCTAATCAGACCTAAACTCATCATCGTCATCCGTAATAGGAAGGGGTGCGTTCAAAAGTTAAATAAAATTTTAAATTAATGATAAATTGTTTTAAGTTATTTTAATTTTTCAACACGTCACGTGACGACTTTCTATTGATGATGTCCACCTAAGACTCACTCGACATATACCCCATTTGTTCCCTCGTCCACTTTTGTTTATCACTTAATAATTTCAATGCATATTTTATATTGTCATCTATGTTAAAAAGTAAAAAAAATAATTATTCCGTCATCATATTATATTAAAAAAATTATTCTACAATTACTAATAATACACTACATTTTACAATTTACGTGAAATTTAAAAAAAATATTAAATACATATCTATTAAATTTGGCCAATAAATGTTATTATATGATATCTTTAATCCATTCAATTTAAATTTAATCGATTACTATTAATGGAGATGGAAAGGGAGTAAGTGACTTGAGGAATCAACAACAATTGTGGAAAATAATGTCTATAACTTTGAGATCTTGGGTGGCTCAAGCTCAAAACGATGTCGTTCGATTAAATGACATAACCATCTCATATTTGCTTTAATGCAATTTTCAGCATTGGTTAATTTTCTCATACCACCATTCAAAAAAAGATTTTGTTTGAAGCTCAAACCGTTGTCTCAATCAACGTTTCATCTGTAGTCATCTGATGTGATCAACATTTCGTGATTGAGTATTGAAATTGGAAAATTGAGGATAGAGTAGAAGATTGGAGGATTGGAGGAGAAAGGTAGAAGAGGTTGAGTTGCGGGAAGGAGACAGACGAAGCTAGGAGATGCATATTAGGATTTTAATTTTTCGATTCCTCATTCATTGCCGCACTCACTTTTGTTGAATGGATAAAAAAATACAATATTCAAACTGCATCCCTAAATTTTCTTAAATGTTAAGTTTTTTTTCTAGATCGATAATGTTTCACGTTCATTCTCTGACACGCGAGTCACCTTCATCCACTGTTTCCACCTGATCCAAACAGTTTGTATTGGCCCAAATTCGTATCGGGCTTTATGATGTGAATGAACCAGGCTCCAAACCCGAACCCGTATTCAAATGTGAGCTATTCGGGTTTCATCCTGCAGTGTCGCCCAAGCCACCTTCTCCGTCTCTACCTTCATCTCTCACTCCCGCGCGCAAAACCAGTTCGTAGGCAGCTTCACGGATTCACCTGTCCAGCGAGCTTTTATCATCTTCTCCGATGTCGGTGAGTATTTTCTTTCCTATCTTTTTGGAGCAGTTTTATCCGGTAGTGAGTTCTGAAAAAACCTAATTTGTCTTTTTTTGTATTTTGGTGAAATTGATTTGAAAAGGGATGTGGTTGTGATCGATTGGTGCTGGTGTGATGTTTGATTTCAGATCTTTGAGTACAATGGAAGTGCAGTGGTAGCGATGGTGGGCAAGAACTGCTTTGCAGTTGCTAGTGATCGCCGACTTGGAGTTCAGCTTCAGACTGTGGCTACTGATTTTCAGAAGATTCACAGGATTCACGATAGGCTGTTTCTCGGCTTGGCTGGTTTGGCCACTGATTGCCAGACTTTGTAAGAATGTTCACTCTTTTTTATATTTATATTTTTGTAATATGTTTAGATTTTAGTGTTGATATTTGTATGAATTTTTGTACGGGAAGGTATCAAAGGCTTGTGTTCCGCCACAAGCTTTATCAGCTCCGAGAAGAAAGAGATATGAAGCCAGAGACGTTTGCCAGTCTTGTTTCTGCCATTCTCTACGAGAAAAGGTAGCTGCAAGCATAATATTCGACAGTCTAAGTGTTCGTTTCTTGTGTCCAATTGGAAATTTGTTTCTAGTCCAGTCTGATATCTACTTTATAATGTATCTACTTTTAATGTTTTCATCTGCAATGGCAACTAAAGGATGATTTGATTAGATTAGATTCTCAGACTTTGACATGTCCAGTGAATCGAGTTTCATTGCCTATGATGTAGAAGATCTGGTTATTTGACCACCTTTGGTCACCAAGTTTGTTTTTGGGATTTATGACATTTAAGTTCAAAAAATTAAGATTCATTTCATGGTGTAAATGAAGACGTAGTTTTTTTTCTCCAGATAATTTGGTTAGCATTTGTGTGATTTTTGAAGTGGATGTGTAAAAGTGTTGTGGTACCGAACCTTCATTGTAGCAAGTATTTCCTGTGGATGAACGAGATACTTAAGGGTTTGTATACTCCCTGTAAGCCATGATATTGTATCTCGTCGTATAAGAAAATGGCTGAAGTGGATAGTTCGCAAGTGACGTTATGAAAATGGTTGATTTTAAACTCCATGTGTATTGATGGCTATTGTAGATTTGGGCCTTATTTCTGCCAGCCCGTGATTGCTGGACTGGGAGATGATGATAAGCCATTCATTTGCACTATGGACTCCATTGGGGCTAAGTATGTTCCCTTTCCAACTGTCAATTTTGTGTTATGCATCAATTTGCAAACTTTCATATTGCTTTTTTTTTTCTTTTTCTTTTTTAGTTTGTTGTCATGTTTACCTTGCTTTGATCATTCATTTACATACCATTAAAGTTCCACATTGCCTTATACTAATTGGCATCCATACCTTTCATAAACAGGGAACTGGCCAAAGATTTTGTAGTTGCTGGCACAGCATCTGAGTCTCTCTATGGTGCTTGTGAAGCAATGTTCAAGGAAGACATGGTGTGTAATTCACTTATCCATGACCTCATATGCTGTATGTTTAATTCTTGATTATCAAAGTCATGAAAAATTATTTTTTTGTAATGTGGTGTAGTTTTCTTGCTTCTGGCTCTCTGTATTTATCTGTAGTCAGATTTTGTTAATGAGTTGTGCTTAGATAAGACATGATTGACATGTTTATAGGCTGAGCCAGTGAATATTATATCCACTTTTTAACACCTCAATATTATCATTCTGCACTAACCTATAAGGTACGTTTAAAAGATTATTTCTTTTACCCCTCTCCTACTTATCCTCTGGTACTCTGGCTTGTAGGAGCCCGAGGAGTTGTGTGAGACAGTCTCCCAAGCATTGTTATCGTCAGTGGATCGGGACTGCTTGAGTGGCTGGGGAGGACACGTCTATCTTGTGTGAGTATCTTCCTTCTTGTTATATATTTATTTTACAATGCATCAGTTGAAGAGGACTGAATGAAGGTTTTGAGTCTTTCACCACAAGCCATTTACTTATGTCTTTATCTGATGTATCTGTGCTTGTTGAGCATTCATATTGGTTATTATTTTGGCTAGAAACCTCACCAAATTGCTTTTGTTTATACCAGTTTGGTATTTGTCATTAAAATTAGGTAGTTGTCTGACTCAAACCGCACCCTCCTAGATGAATTAGACTCGGAATAAGAATTCTGCACTCTCCTTGATGAATTAGATATGGAACAAGAATTTCGTTGTTTAGTTGCAACCAACTCACTCATTTTGTTTGATCATGCTCTGGTGACAATTATTGATGCTAAAAAGTTTTATTTTTTCCCAAAATGCCTTGCTTGCTACATTGAACATTCTATTCCGTTCTATCTTACCCCTGCCTCATTTCCATTATACTTTACTTGTTAAAACCGCGGTTTTGATTTGCGGTTCAGCCTAAATAAACCGCAGTTGTGAACCATGGTTTTAGCATAATGATAAAACAGCTATTCAGAATCGTTGTGTGGTTCTTAAAACCACGATTTTAAATGGCAAACTATGATTGTGGACCGCAGTTTTGTCAGTATTTTCACAATTGCGGTTTTCTTTCTCAAAACCGCAGTTTTAAGCTGCAATTTGAAAATGTAAGGTGGAATGGATATAAAATCCAGAGGGAGCGTAGGACTGAAATAGAGGAAGTATGTTGTTTTTTCCAATCTGCCCTTTTTCAGTTGTTTTCTTTTGATTCTGTTTTTGTTCTCATTCTAGTCTACCTTTTGAAAACTGTTGTTTCAAACAACGGTTATCTTATTGAATACCATAGTTTGACACACTGATTTTCTCTTACCCATTCTTTATCAAGATAAAAATAATTAACTGCTGCAATATTCAATAGGATTACCGCCGGTTCTAACAAAGGTTTTCAGAAGTAGAATAAAGTGGAGAACAAACCAAGAGATAGAGTATAATTGAAAGAAAACAACAAAAAAGGGCAGATTGAAAAAAAAACATGAGGAAGGATGATACTTTGGAGAAAGAAAATATGAGATTTTTGTAAACAATTAATCTTCTTGACAATCTTTAAAATAGTGAATCTTTGGCTCATTATTTTTCGTACAGTTACCTCTAGTGTATTCAACTTTTTAATTAACCAATAAGTTATGCTCTAAATGGGTACTTCTGCATTTAGAAAGCTTATTAGTGGGTTCAGTTATTATTTTGCTGGTTGGAGCGTTTAACTTCTGAAACGTTCTTGTTTTTACTAATCAGGTTTTTAATGTTCATGAGTTGATGGTTTTATTTTTATACTGTGTAACGAATTCGATTCATGCTAGCACCAATTGTCATTGATGAACTTCTATTTTTATAATGTGTAACTGGAGGAACGGACCTGCATTCCAATTTCATGGACATTGCTTTGGGTATAACTTCTTTAGAGTAGGAAAGTAATCATCATATTGGTGCTAAAATTATCATCTGTTTAAATTGTTGCAGTACGGCCACAGAGCTGAAGGAGGTTGTCCTGAAGGGAAGGATGGATTGAGTTGTTTCAGAACTATTGTGTCACAGCAAATTACCCACTGCCTCCCTGCAGGCCTCAAGTTATTCAGTTGTCATAAATGTTTTGCATTAATGCCCTGTAAGAGATTTGTAGACTGTGTTGTTAACCATATGCTAATCATGGAACATAATGCTATTAGTTCAAAGTTCATCATTGCATCTAGGTGTGTAAATAATTTGGGTTGACCCAAAATCCAACTCAAATAAATTTAAATAAATTAAACTAGGGTAGGGTTGGGTTTAATTGGATTGGGTAGGGATAGGTTTAATTTGAGTTGAGTTGATCTTTGGGTCAAGTAAAATGAATTTGGGCTAATCCAAAAGTGAATTCAAATCAATTATTAGCGTGTATGTTTGAGTTAAAAAATTTCTTTACAATGAAAATATTCAATCCAAAATAAGAATTTTGAATATGAGTTTGATTTCGTTTTGAATTTGAGTTGATTCAAATTATTATAAATAAATACAACTCAATTTTTTTTTCTTTTGTGGTGGTCACTGCGTACCAACTTACGCACACCAATAACTACAACTTAATTCAAATTCAACTTAGTAATTCATATTTGCATCCCTAATTGCATTGTAAGTGTTTTTTTATCTAATCATTGCATAACAACTAGTAATACAAGCTGACTCCATTACACGGTGTAATATGATTTTGTTGATTATCAATATCAACAAATATAGAAGATATCATATTGTAAGTGTGGCCGAAATGAAAGTATCTCCATACCCATGGGGAATATCTCTTTTTATATTCCCTTTTCTTCATATAAGTACAAATGTATTGCGCTTAAAATAAAGTGTTCATAGAAATGAAGATGTGGAAGGTGACTAGCATTGCATTGCATGGTCCACATAAGATGAATAAGGCTCCAAAGGAAAGTTACATGTTTGTTGTTATGCTATGATTGTAATGTAACACTCCCTGTTTTATTATTATTTTTATTTTGATATTAGTGTCAAAAAAATTCATTTATATTTTCACATACAATATTATATAATCCCTCTGTCCTCTTTTACATATTACTTAACCGAATTTTTTTGTCTACTTTTACTTGTCACTTAACAATTTTCAATGCATATTTAATATAAACAACTAACTTAAAACGTCAAACATTAATCACTTTTTTATCATAATCAATAAAAAAATCATTCATCACCAGTAATAATCTGTCAATTTTACTTTTTGTATGACTTTTTAAAAAAAAACATCAACCACCCACTCATTAAATTTGTTCAACCGCTAGCATTAACTTCACATTAATCTACTCAAATTAGTCTTAAATGACATGTATTAAAGGACGGAGGAAGTACTTGTAAGTGATGGGCTACAACTCAATTAAGATACATAGTGGATTCAGAAAAATATTAAGTGAGACCAATTATTTTAAAATTATATTCTCCGAGTATACATAATGTATAATTTTAATTTTAGGAGTGTCATTTTGATTTTTAAAAGATTCATTATAAACAAATTTTAAACTTTCTAAATAGCATATAAGTATAATAAAAAAAATTGAGCTGAATCATTGGATCCCCAATATCCGCCATTGAAGATTGGTGTAGCTCGCCATCATTTTTTAAATTTTTTTTTAAATTTATTTTCAAAAATTAAATTACCTCACCTTTAAGAATATCAAAATCGTTAGATATTAGAGAAAATGTCGGAGAAAGAAAAATGAGAAGGAAAATAAAATTCATCATCGATTCCATTTAATTATACTTTATTTAGTGTGGAATAGAAAAATTGAAAGAAAATTTCAAATTTTCTTTTAAATTACCTTAACTTTCCTTCTAATATCTTCATCCAAATTTTTTACCCCACATATTTTCCCTAAACCAAAATTGGAATTCTTCTAACTTTTTCTCAAATTTTGCTTCCCATCTAATTTTCTCCAAACCAAACACGGCCTTAGAATTCATCTATTTTGAGAGATATATCAGTTTCTTGACAATTTCTTGTGATGTTTTCGTTTCTTAGTATATAAACTGAGTTCACTGGCACACAGGAAACATTTTTAAGGCATTTGCTTGTTACTTACTAGGTGTTTAGAGTAAATAAAATGTTTGGTGAAACCCTTTTGTTTGTCATTTTTTATGTTAGAAGGTATTTTGTTAGTTGAAGAAGCAACTACCAGACAGGTAGACATGTTGTTTATTTTCATCCTGATTAAATTTCTTTCTCATGTGGTTAATGTTGATCTTACTTTATAGTTTTGTAGTTTATCATCTTGTGGTATTTATTTTCTTGCCCTCCCCTTTAGTGATGCACGTTTTTATAGTAGTCATGTTGTCTTACAAAAGATTCTTGTAGCCAGAATAAAATTATATGTTCATCTTAGAATCCTAGTCTTATTTTTATGGACCTGCTAAAATTAATTGCATGATTCAACAATTTACATTGTGCAACTACGTTGATTTGTAGGCATTGTTTCGTGATCATATTCTGCATCTAGAGCTGCAAACGAGTCGAGTCAAGTCGAGTAGTAAAGTGTTCATGTTCGTTCATTTAAAATTTCACGAGTTCGAGCTCGAGCCGAGTATTAACGAGCTTTTAAAATACATGCTCAAGCTCGGCTCGTTTAATTTTAACGAGTTTGAGCCGAACTCGAGCTTTACTTAAGCATTTGAATTGATATAATATAAAATATAATATATATGATAAACGAGCATTTAAACAAGTTTGAACGAACTTAAATGAGCTACTCGTTAAAAAATCTTACTTTATTGACTAGTAACTTTATCAATTTATAAAAAGATTCATAGTCGAGTCTAAACGAGCTATAAACGAGTTTAATTGGAGCTTTTAAACGAGCTCATAAACGAGTTGAATACCTCATTGTTCATGTTTGGCTCAAATGATAGACATAAGTTACATCTGTTTCATTGACATTAGACGAAATTTATGTTAATTATTGTAGCAATCTTCATTAATTTTGAATTCATAACTCTTGGTATGACAGATTGACATGTTTATATTTGAATTACATTATAACTTTAGTCGGTAGGTCCTCGATCTTTTTAATGAGTTATCAAACTTCTTATCGAGATTTTTATCGAGCTTGTTCGTAAACATAAACGAGCCAAAAAACCCCTTGCTCGTGTTCAGCTTGTTTATTAAACGAGCTTATAATTGTTGTTCGTGATCGACTCGTTTATTAACTAACGAGCTTTAACCGAGTATTAACCGTGCTTGTTCGCGAATAGCTCACGAGTACATCGGCTCGCTTACACCCCTATATGCATCTCTCTCTGATTCTCTAGCCAAAGTGTAATGTACATGTAACATTTAAGCATAAGATTTGTTAACCATATTTGATCATATATATATTTATAAGGGAGATGATCGGTTGGGAACTTCACTATTTGGTAAAAACAAGGAACTCTACCAAAACGCACCACATGTCCCATTACATAAGTCGTAGTATGGGTTAAATTTGTAGTTAATCACAAGCTGCCACATGTCCCATTATATATCCCTCATGAGCCAATCCCTGGTTGTCACATGTTCCACTCACTCCTGCAAATTCTTATATGCACCGAGAGCACCTACTAGAAAATGATATTTTTGCGTTGTTATCGTTTTCATTACAACACTCATTCTTATCTTAAATGAGTTGTTATGTTCATCAGATGAGCTGCTATATTCATCAGATGAGCTGTTATATTCATCAGATGAGCTGCTATTTTCATCATATGAGCTGTTATGTTCATCAGATGAGCTTTTATATACATAAGATGATATGTTCATCAGATGAGTTGCTATGTTCATCAGATGAGCTGATATGTTCATCAGATTTAAAAAAGGGTAAAATGTTTTAATGAAAATAAAGTAAAACGACGTCGTTTTCGAATGAACAATTGTGAACACTTAACCCTTTCTGTTATTTACAAGCTGCTAGTAAATGAATTTTTTTATATTTATATTATTAAATATTTTTGAAACTAGTTGGCAATATGTGACGCAAAACAATGGTGCTATGAACACAGCTATGTGACATATGTCCCAGTTAATAGCTTTGTCTTGTTCCAAGCTTTGGTCATATGTTTTTTTTTATATATAGAGAGTAATTTGATTTTTTTTTCTGATTTATATCTCCATCTCATTATTTTATTTTGATTCTATTTTCTTTAAATATTTTATTTTTGCTTCATTTGGTAAAATCGTGAATGATAATGATGGTTTGTGTATACATTCCTCACTGAGATTATGCATTTGTCCACCAACATATCAAAACAGGACCGCATTTTCTTTAACAAAATCATAAATATCATTCGTAATTTTGTCAAGTAGGACAAAATAAAAATAAAATACCATACTAAAACAGAATTAAAATTAAATAGTGAAACAAGAACAAATTTAAATATTCCTTGACTTGGTAGTTTTATTTTTTTTGGTGAAAAGTAGGCGTGAGAAAATTGCAACAACTTTAGAACAAGCCGCAATTAAGTAGGTAAATGTATTCATTTCAAATATAGTGAGGCTGCTTCCACGTTTCTTCTTTCAAATCCCAAATGACAGCATTCAAATATAGAGTTTGAAAATGTGCTTTTGACTGTGACACAAATCCACAACAATAACAATATTTTATACCTTCTCTTATTAGAGTATGAGGGTCTGTTTACCTTTGCCATCCATAAATATATCTTAACATCTATCATATCACCTTGCACATGAAACCGGGCCGGACCTGCATGCCTACGTGTATTAAAATCATTAAAGTGATAAATAAAAATAAACAAATAAAAAAAAATTAAAAATATATACTATGAATTTATTCTAAGGGTAATATTAATTGGAGCTTTGGTGGTTAAGGTGTTGCTCTAATGGTTAGGTAGGTTGTTTAACAATTTAGAATGTTGTAGGCATAGTTATAAAAATCGGACCGGTGATTGAATCGGTCAAGGGTCCGGATTCCGGTTTATCGGTTGAACTGACCAGATTGACCGGTTGAACCGTTGGTCAAATTAGAAAAAAGAAATAACTGAAATAAATTATATATAATTAATACACCACCATCTTCATTTTTAGCATCTTAATAAAATTAGTTTGGTTAAAGAAATATTAATGCTAATTTAATAAATCAATTTCCGATTCAACCAGTCCGGTTTGATATTGAACCGGCTGGTGCGTCCGGTTATTTTCGATTCTCCATGCAACTCGATATGAATATGTGATTCGGACGGGAGCCTTGTCCGGTTCCCGATCCAACCAGTTGAATCGACCGGTCTGGTCTGATTTTAATAACTATGGTTGTAGGTTTGAGTTTTAGTGATATTTCATGTGCAAGATATGCTGAAAGTGAGTGTGAATTAGTCCGCAATAAATAAAAATAAAAATAAAAATAAAAATTGGAGCCGCCGGCGGAAAACCACCACGTATGTCCAAGTCCAAACCAAACGATGTTGGGGATAAAGAAAAGTGATCTTATCATTACCACCAGTCTCACTCCCGCTGCCTTTGGATGATATCTGTCCTCATCTCTCCCATTCAATTTCCCATACTTCACCTTTTTAATGTATCATGATATTTACTTTTCGGGGGTATGAGATATGAGGGGACATTTTCTATAAATTAGATAAGAGATCGGGAAAGAACAACATAGTTTTGCTTCTTTTTTTTTTCATTGTAAGGTTTTATGATGTTTATAGCATAGTTTTAAATACAACAAAATCTAAAAATTAAAAAATCTAAACCATAAATCCTACAATTCAAAACCCCTAAACCTTAAGGGTATGAAACCCCTAGAAAACCCTAAACTCACAAAACCTTAAAATTTGAAAATTTTAAAACTCCAAAACTCTATAATCATAATATTCTAGCATGCTAAAACCTTAAAATCTCTAAAACGGAAAAAGAAAACTAGCAAAACTATGTAATTTGATCTGATCTCTTACCTAAGGGATATGAGGTGTCACCTTATATCCCATTCTCTCTCACTTTTATTGTCAGATTGACCGATTTGAATGCATGTTTCCATTGATAACGCTATTCGAGTGGTGATTTTTATTTATTTTTTTGAATTTAGACAAATGTCAAAATATCTTAGACAAATTTAGAATATGAGATCCAGTAAAACAAATAATCTTTTGATCCGACCCGAGACTATCTCAACTATCTCTATTTACAAGTAAATTCGGGATTGATATCTCACGATGCTAAGTTAATTTACAACTATTTAGAATTAGATAGTTTTGATGTAAGATATGATGGTTTTGGAAAAAAAAAAGAGTTGATTTTAATTTTAAAAATATAAATCAATGATTACTTTACATTGAGGTTATAATTTAAAATTATGTAGTTTTGATTTGACAGTATTTGTCTTTGCTATACTAAATCACATTCCGAAGTGTTGATTTTTTTGTCATGGCGCAAATTCTTTGAAAGTGTAAAAACTCATACACACTTTTATACTAGTGAAATATTCACTCTGTCTTATAATAGTATTCATTTAAGTTTAAATTGTTAAATGTCATGTAAAAATGAATAAATAAGTGTTAATTAGTGACAAATAAAAAATGACGAATAGAGTACCGTATAAATTACATATAATTCACAACTAATCATATATTTATGAAATATTATTATACAGCTACTAAAATGTGAAAATTATATAACCATTGAAGTAACACAATGCATTCATTGAAATAACATTCCATATTTTAAATGATTTTTTTTCAAAACTGAGTGATTTTTTTAATTGAATTTAATGTCCAACTATTAATAAAAAAATAATCAGCTATATTAATAACATTAAAAAATTTATAATAAAATGATGTAATTCGTTTGGGGAGAATGATAGGAAAACAAAAATGGAGGCACAGTTACACAAATTTTATGGTTAGTTTAGAAAGGTAGAAAATTCGATGAGAAAAAAGAAAATAAAAATAATTTAAATCAAATTTTTTTTTCACTTATCTTTTAATTTATTTACTCTAACCAAATAAGAGTAAATTGATTACTACAGGCCACTTAATGCCTACTAGCTAGTTTATGTGTGGGATTTTTCAGCAGTAGCAAAGCTCTTACCCTCAACAGCAAATTTCTGAGAAGTGGTTTGTGCAGCAACAGTCTGCGGGTTTATGCAGATTGCAGACGGTATCCGAAAAACATTTGATGGTGTACGGGCAGCAACGAACCCCTTTGAATTTTATGTGCATGAGGATAGTAGTCCAGTGGCGGAACTAGAAATTCTAATTTAGGGGTGTAAATTTTTTTTTAAGCTGAATGGGGATATAAAATTAAGAAATATAATATTTTTTAACTTAATTGGAAGTATAAATTTTTTTTAAGCTGAATGGGATACAAAAATAAGAAATATAATGTTTTTAAGCTTAATTGGGGGCACAAAAATTAAAGTTATATTATTTTTACACTGAATTAATAGTTATTTGGTCTAGACCCCTGCTGTCCACCCAATGAAACCACCCCTGGATAGCACCTTAGCAGTAGCAATTCCCTATGGATTTCCACCCTACTTTAATAAGAGACCGGAGTTTTCCCTAAATTTTTGGGTGCTCCAGGAGTAGGTGATCTTATTGACGCTATTGTTTTTTGCTTGATGAAAAATGGCGTGGTTTTACGTGTTCTACATTAAACGCACCTCTTAAGTTGTCATCGGCCAAAAACGACATACTTTTTATATATTTATTAGTTGAGTTGAATATTAATCAATTGTGCTGCTATATTCATCAGTTGATTTGCTATATTCATCAGATGATTTGTGTTTCTACATTCATCAGTTGTGCTTATATATTCATCAGTTGTGTTTCAATATAAGGTGTTTGCTGCGCTCTCCTAAGGTGTGGTTCGTCGTCGAACCGCACCCTATTTATATACTTTATATATATATATATGAAGTTTTAGAGATCATTACAGTCAAATAAAATCGGTAAGTACTGAGTCGAACCAAGAGGAGCAATAGATTTTTTAAACGCTAGTAACCTACTTAAAATCTATTTAATTCTAGATGGATGGATGGAAATGGTAATAAAATTAATAACTACTAAATAAACTGAAAATAAGACACGGAGATAGAATCAAACTGAGAAGATATGCATTTTATGAATTATGCTTCACCAAGATTGCATGATAAACTCATCATAATATTGAGTTGTAAATAAATAATTCAAACCATGCAATAAATATTATTTTAATTATTATTAAATAGTGTAATAACCAATTTTGACATTCAAATATAAATTAAGTAATAGAAAATAATAAATAAATCTATATTAGTTTTATCATTATTTTAATAGTTCAGTTTTCAGTAAAATATTTTATTACCAAAATCGATAATCAAACCGTAATAATGTTAATTTTTCGGTTCGGTTTGAAAACTGAATTATTAATCATTAAAACTGATTTTTTTTTAACCGAATTAAACTAATTTGGTTTGATTTTTGATTTGAACCAAACTATGAACAACCCTACGATCAGCTCATAAATATCTATCACATCTATAAATAGACACAAAGCAACACGTCTAACAAACCAGCCACATCCATAGAGAGACAAACAAAAAACATGTTCAACCATCAAAGTTTGAATCTCTCATTCAAAATGTAAGACTAACATCTAAATCAGTAGACCACACCACCTTCGTGGCATCCAATCATTTTATTTATATATTTATACTGATACATAAAATTTAATATTTTATAATTATTGGACCGATATCAAACTAATATTCAATCAGAAAATCAGAAATAAGAAACCTGATCGGTTCTCATAACGATGATCATCCACGAAAATTAAATTCATCCAATTAGCGCGTGAAATAGAAATGTCATAAAATAAATTTGACCAACATAATAAATGTGACAAGAGAGACGAATTTAATGCTACTTGTTACCTACACGAAAATGAAATTAACGACCAATACTTATCCTTTAAAATACACAATAATCTCACATCATCAACTAAAACATATAATTAATTAATCAAACAAAAGCATGCAAATTCAATCAATCGCACCGAGACCAATAGCATCAGCCATTCCAATCAACTCAATTATTTAAATCACTATTTAATTACCCACATCCCACGTCTCATCAACTAATTATTGATTAATCAATACAGTTGATTTATCATAAAAAACGTATTATTAAAGCTTAATCCCACCACTAATCCTCCTACAAACTCGACACGTCCCGCTCCCAATTCGCACCACCTGACGTCACGCACCACCACGTGGCATCACAGCTGAAGGACGTGTCGGTCTAATCCCAATCCCAAATACCGCTCCACCGCTTTTTCTGTCGGTTCGACCGGTCCCGCTACCGTCCAAAACAGCCAACGTAAGCAGTGACAAAATCCTTCCCGCACCTTCATCGAACCTGCGCTACATGAACAACAATACACGAACATGAAGCCGCTAAAACCTTCCATACTTGACACGTGTCTAACCAAATCATACGAAAGCGCTTTATGCGTCGATAAACGCAATCGCCCACGTGGTAATAATTTAACATTTCATCGATATCCGCCACGTGTCCGCTCCGTCGCCCTATAAATTCGTGACTCTCTCTTGCGTTCAAAGTTTCAAGAGCTTCGTTTCTCCCTTAAATCTCGACTCTCTCTCTCTCTCCCTATCTCTAAATTTTCGATTTCAATTTTTTTTTCCCCGATGAACATGCCGTCGACCGATCTTAATCTGCCACCTGGATTCCGATTCCACCCGACCGATGACGAGCTGGTCATGCACTACCTCTGCCGCAAGTGCGCATCGCAGCCGATCGCCGTCCCCATCATCGCCGACGTCGATTTGTACAAGTACGATCCTTGGGATCTGCCAGGCAAGAAAAATTTCCTCTCTTGAAAATCCAATTTTTATTCTTTCAATTTCAATATTTTAATTAAAAAAATCTGAAATTTCGAATGTGAAATTACAGGAATGGCCCAGTACGGGGAAAAGGAGTGGTACTTCTTCTCGCCGAGAGACAGGAAATACCCGAACGGGTCGAGGCCGAATCGGGCAGCCGGGAGTGGCTACTGGAAGGCCACCGGCGCGGATAAGCCGATCGGGCATCCGAGACCGGTCGGGATTAAGAAGGCGCTGGTTTTCTACGCCGGAAAAGCTCCGAGAGGGGAGAAGAGCAACTGGATCATGCACGAGTATCGGCTCGCGGATGTTGATCGGACCGCTCGCAAGAAGAACAGTCTGAGGGTAATATAGTCATTTGCGGTTTGATATGAATTTTCATTTCAGTTTTAAAACTCGGAGTTATTTAAAAATGGTTTATTTTCGTGTTTTGTGATAATGACGCGGATAATCATAAAAGTCCAAAAGATAGAGTTAAGCTTATATTTTAAAATAGATATAAAACCCATAAGACCCTCGACTATTACCACTTACCTAATTGTGATCAGAACCATCACGATTTTCAAAAACGGTGCGATGAAAAAAATAATTGGACTTATTTTATAAAATAAAATTTATCAATTACATTTCTAACCTAATATTATTACAAGACTTAGATTTGTGTGCGAAAATTATTTCGTTTGATTATCAAAATAAATTATATCATTTTGCGCACATTTCTAACCTAATATTATGACGTCTTTTGATTATATAATCACGTAATTTTTGCACACAAATTTAAATCTTATAATTATATTATGTTTGAAATGTAATGATAAATTTTAATTTAGAAAATCAGTTCAATTTTTTTCATTATATCTTTTTTGAAAATCATGATAGTTCTGACCGCGCAATTTGAGTAAGCGGCGAGTAAGCGGCGATAGTTGAGCTCCTTTCGAATTTTTCCCAATTAAAATATTTTATCTGATCGGTGACAGTCCCATAAAATGAACGGTGTGGATTTGTTTTAAGAGATGTTGATCTAACGGTTGATATTTGTGACAGCTGGATGACTGGGTGCTGTGTCGAATCTACAACAAGAAAGGGACGATTGAGAGGCTGGTGGTAGGGGGCGGAGGACGGCGGACGGGGATGGTGGAAGAGGCGGAGGAGAAGAAGCCGGTGATCGGAAACGCAGCAGCAGGGGCGGTGAATTTCATGAGCGATTTCGTGTACCTAGACGCGGCGTCGGATTCGATTCCGCGGCTGCATACGGACTCGAGCTGCTCGGAGCAGCAGGCGGTGGTGTCGCCGGAGAGGGAGGTGCAGAGCGAGAGGAGGAAAAAGATAAAGGACTGGGAAGACAGCAAGAACAATGCCATGGAAACAAGTGCGTATAATTACATCGACTCAAGCATGGACTTGGGCCAGATGTCGCCATTGCAGGACATGTTTATGTATTTGAACAAGCCCTTTTGAGAATTAGGCCAGAGGCCCATTAAAGGCTCGACGCGTGTGGCCCGAGACTAAAAGGTCAATGAGTGTGCACGCTGTGAGTCAAGTCTCATGCGTGCATTAGGCAGTGACTTTGGATGGTTCATATGCACGAGGAAGCCGTAGATTAGGCGCAGTGTAGGGCCTAGGGTTTCAATGTGTTTGTAGTTGTTGTGGGTAGGTATATAAACATTGATGTGTTATGGATGCTGTGGTTAGTGGAATGGCTTATCAGATAAGGAATGAAATGAGTATTTGGTACATTTTACTCCCAAAGTTATAATACCAAGATATCAATATAACTGACCTGAAGGCTCTGGGCCAGAGCTCAGCATTCATATGCTCATACGAAAGGGAAAATACACTCCTAGATATAGGCTGCAGTAGTGTACAATACAGATCAGGTTCATTGACAATGAAACACAGCCTGGGGAAATATCTAATGGAAGATCGGCATTAGTTCCCCACAACTATCATCAACTGTTACACAATGCTACACGTCTCAAAATTAAAAGAGTCATTGTCTTTTGAAGTGGCAATTATGTACCTGACAAGCCAGCATCGGAATGAGTTGGTAGTTATTTTTGTGAGAGTGAAAGTCAGTCATCTCACCTGGTAATTCACCTGAAAATCCAGAGTAAAGATAAGCCCTCTATCATAAAAACAGGACTCACAATAACAAGTCAACAATGCATTCATAAAAGTCAACCAAAGACTCTAATGAGAAGAATAGGTTATATAAATATGTGGGCGAGGTAAATTGTCACTGACATCCATGAAACAATAGTTTCTCTATGCTCAATAGTATGTAATGTACCAATATACAAATTGCTACTAAGTAGCAAATAAATCCAGAGCTAAAAATTGGCACCTATCCAGATAAAAACTTTCAATGTAATCATCCATGATGCAGTAAAAACTGCTTGTGGTTTTTTTCATTGAGAATGAAATGTCTATAAAATGGAAAAACAACAGAGGTAGATGACCTACAAGTAAAAGAAGACAATTTAATCTATGGATTGTGAGTCCCCCTTGAATAAGTGATGCTGCTTTGAAGTTCATAACAAAGCCAAGCACAAATAAGGAGTAGGGAACTATCAAATGACGGTGATTCAAAGATGCTTTGCATGAAACATGGAGGCCATGAACAAGAAAACTAAAAGAAACAATGCATATAATATGAGAAATTCATTAGCACCTTTGCATGACAAATGTTGGTTATGGCTTCCAGATGAAGGTTTTGTAGATCTTCAAGAGTGGAGATATCCAGACCATTGACGTTTTCTCCCTGTAACATTTTTATGATCATGTGTTTGTAACTGATATTGTTAATTTTTCGAACAAAACATTCAGATTATAGCACAGGCGATTGTGTAGTGAGAGCAGGAAAAATAATACCTTTAATCTGGCAATCACTTTATTAAGTTCTTCGCACTTGGTTCTTTCTTTCAGGTAACTCAATCTGTAATTTGTATCACACGCATCATCATAAACATGACCCTCTTCCATCGTACCGAAATTCTGGCAGGTGATTTCCTTGTTGATCAATGTGTTTACGTTACTATTTTCTGGAAAACCATTAATACTTTGGTTTTGAGAAAGACAAGAGTGGCAAACCCCTTGTGGTGACACGTCTTCATGCCCTCTCATCTTCGCATTTTGTTCCCACATATGCACAAGCTCATTATCCAAAGCTTCTTCATGCCTTTTTGTCTCTTCAAATCTTCCGAGTAATTCATACTTCCTTCTATCTCTTTCAGGAAATGCAGCTTCAAGTGACACTTCTTTTTGGCACCTCAGGCAAAGCTCATTCAGCAGATCATCAACCAGAACAGAGTTTTGTGGTTGTGCTGAGCATGAATCAGATTGAGATTTCAAACTGTGCTTTCTTACATCAGGTGAATCAGACCTTCGACAGCACTTTGGGCAAGAAAATTTCCGTGTAAAAGCCAGGTCGCCTGTTAATATTGCATTTTGGTAGGAAAGTATGGCAACTTCTTCTGTTAAGTTCCGGAGTTCAACAGCTGCGGCAGAAGCCAATTCCTTTGCATATGAAGCTTCTTCTGCTGATTTCTGGCTTTGAATTTTAAGGCCATCCTTTTCCTCAGTCAGTGTCACCTTGTCTTGCTTCAGATTCTCTATATCCGCAGCCTAAGAAAGACAGATCATGAAAGATCCAGATCAATTGGGAACAGAAAGGTTCAGCAATATCACTTCATGAAAAAAATCAATTAACTATGAAGCGATAGGAATTACCTGCATAAGGAGTTTCGAATTTAAGAATATTTCACTATTGGATTCTTCATGAGAACGTACCATATTCAAGCTCATCTCATTTGTACACATAATATCATCGACATCATATTGTTGGTAGGTGTGAATGCCTGCTTTTCTATTTTCTTCTAGTTGAGATATCTTGTTAGCACATCTCTTCAACTCAATATATTCTCCAATGTGTTGCTGACTGCTAGAGCTTTTTTTCAACGAGGCGTCAAGTTGCCTCCGGAGCGAAAAAATAGTGTCTTTCAACTCTGCGTTCTCCATTGTCTAGCAAAGGAAATTAAAATAGTCAAAAAAGTTGTATATGGTAAGCAGTATAGTAATGACTTGCGAGTGTGAATTCACCTTCATTTGAAGTTGCTCCTGTAATATCCTGTTGTCAGCTGACTTAACCTTGAGCATCGGTACCACCAAAAGAGAGAATCAGCATTCTATAACTAAACAGTTAATAATGATTTGGTTAATTCTTTAGGGTGGACAAACCTCTAGCTCAAAGAGGTTCTCATTTAATTGTGTAGCTAGCTTAGAAAGAGCCTGCACGTTCTTGGAAAAACAGTTAGCATGCCCATATAAGTGATCTGAATGAATAGGCAATTATGTTAACAGTAACAAATATCTATCAGAGGAAATAAATAACTGTACATAAAGTGATTCTGAAACATTTAAATTGTTCGCTAAAATGTTTGACTTTGTTACGATTGTGTTCCGTCTGTAAGGCTGCCAGCATGAAAAAAAAGAAGCTACATTACCAACGTTTAAACCAGCTGCGGCATACCTGGAACATCTCTGTACTGGTTGAATTATATTGTGTCATCTCCACTGATTCTATCATACACTGCTCCAGCATACGCATTTGGCGTTTCTTATTACTGATTTCATTCTTTAATTTGAGCATCTGATCCTACATTGACAAAATAATTCAACAATCAGCTGATGTGAATACCAAACAGTACGAGCTCAAAATTAGGCAATAAGCCTAATTTGAAAATAAATAATCATAAGAAATCTTGTGACCTGAAAATTTTTATCTTCAAGAGTGGAAGCTGCTTGATCTGACAGTCTTTTCAAAGAACTAGTGGATAATGCTACTTCCCCAGCCAAAACTTTCATTTGTTCTCGGAAAAGATCCATTTGATCTATAATTGTTGTCCCTGTCTGTATCAAGTATCTAAAGTTATGAGGCCACAGAATGATGAAGCACTTTTATATCCCTAGTTATATTTGCATTTCAATATAAGTGAATATTCCTGAAACATTAGCCTGCGCTATGCGATCAAACTTTTGTATATTCTCAGTACAAAGAGTTTGCTAGTTGTACTAATCATTATGAAAGTTAAGACTTTCTCGATAGTTTCATGATAACTTATGCTTACATGCTTATATGATATAGTTTTTGAGTCTACGGTTAGTTGATGTGCTCTTGAATCACATATGTCGATCTCAATGTTTGGTTACTTCATTTAAATAGAACGATTTTTCAGACAGTTATACATAATGACTACCAAAGCTACAATATGGTGTGTAATGTGATCTTACCGAAGATAGATCCTTCTTGCCCATAGTGCCACTAAATAGATCAACTGCTTGCCTGGGGCTGAGTAGATTGTTGACAGAAGAATAATCCCCTTTTCGGACTGAATTTCTTTGGCAATCATGGAAGTTATCACATGCCGCAGTGTTTTGCGATGATTTGGAACTAGGTGCCGGTGACCCACTCTTTGAACTGTCACTGGTTGCACTTGGTGACACCCCGACTGCATTCTTAGGTTTCTGCAGATAAAGAGCAATAAAAGACATTCTGCTTTGCTTCAGTAGTTCGGAAACTCCTGTGAATTTCATTTATTGAGAAAAGAAAGAAACAATACTTTCAGTTTAAACCATCCAAGCATTCCCTGTCGTCGGTTGCATTTGTACTCATTAACCAACTCATCAATGTTTGTCATATCAACTTGTCCTTCCATGGTAATTTCTGAATCAATGCTTCGAGTGTCATAATCAGTAATCAAGTTTTCCCGTTTCCTCTCAGGTAGATATGCCAACTAAATTAAAAGGGTAAAACAAGTATGTTAGTGGCTCATGGCTCATACCGATTAAAAAAGCTACACCAATTCCCAATTTTTGGTATCAGTAATCATGTTTTCCAGTTTTCTCTCAGGTAGATATGCCAAGTAAATAAAAAAAGGTAAAGCAAGTACGTTAGTGGAATCATACCGACTGAAGAAGCTACACCATTCCCACTTTTTGGTGCGAATACTATAGTTATTCGGGGGATTAAAATATACTATGATATTGCAAGCAACTATTTTTGGTGTGTACAGACTACAGAGTACAGATCAAAGAGGAAGAGTAAAGCTACCTCATCTTCTCCGAAAGAATGCCTCCGTCTTTGGCTGGATTTCTGGGTGATGTTGGATGGCATTGAATTTTTAGTTGAAACCAAAATTAGTTTAGTTAATCTTTGAATTCTTCCCATTAAGGCTGCCTTAGCCTGTTCTTCTTCTTCTAATCGAGACTGGAGTTTCATTTGCCCTGCTTCAAGCTTTAGCACAGAGTTAAAGCTAGTCATTAATGGTATTCCTATTCTTTACTTTTGAAAGGGTACAAATGTGATAGAATAATTACACTGAATAATCACAGCAAAGGAGTATGACGCTAAAAACTATTATCTATATGAACTCAGAGGTATGCCTTAGCAATGTGGGTGTCTTCTGTCATGAACAAAAAATACACACTAAACTTTATATGGATATATGTCATGAGCAATTGCTAGAAATGATTAACAAATACTGCAGTGCAAGTCCTTGAAGTGTGACATGAAACCATATCGAAATTAGTAAAGTTCAAAGTTTCAGACTCTTCTCTGTCACGTATTTTTCTCCACATAAATTTGCTGGTGAAACTATTTCAAACATAATGATATTGATTGAAAATTTCGGTGGTCCCATTGAGGCTACCAACAAAATGACTCGCCGAGTTACAACTTAGTCTTTTTTAATCTCAGTGCCTTTGTCTAAAATTTATACCATTTCCATGAAAAGTATTGTATAAAAGAAAATAATATACCTCAAGCTTTAAGTTAAGCAAGTTCTCTTGGTTAGAACTGCTGGTAATTGGATCTTCCTTCATTCCGCTCTTTAATCGCTGAAGCTCTTGCTTTAAGCTGGAAATTTCTGTCTGATACTTTTTTATGAGTGACTTTTCGTCCATTATCTGAAATGAGGGGAATATGATAAGCAAGTTTTCAGCCTCTGAGAGTCATCATCTTTCAGTTCACAAGTTCAATCACCTTATTTTGAGAAGCTTTTGTTTCCACATATTTGCTTCGATGTGCAAACTTCAAAGTATTATGTGTCTCTTCGCAATTGCTTGAGGCAGGAGTGACTGTGCAAATAAGCTAAAAAGAAAAATAGAATTTTAAAATGCAGATTTTACAGAATTTACAACAAAATGAAGGGGGGATAATGTGCTAAAACTCGCTTAGTTTTGATAAGCATCAAATTGGTAATGACGTGTTGATTTAGAACTCACCGAAACACGACCATGACCACTGAGGGATGACTGCAGCAGACGAGTGAGTTTCGAATCTCGGTAGGGAACGTGAGAGGCCTTTCCATCCGTCAACTTAGAAATTACCTAACAGAACATGCAGATGCTCAGTCAAAGTATTTAAACATGGTGCTTGCTGAGATATCATATACATTGTGATCTGCCAGTAAAAGCAGTGTGTGCGACCAATCAAAATCCAAGAAGTAACTCTTTTTTTCAATTAATTTTAATTGCTAAAAAGAAAAGGTCAAATATCAATGAGCTACGTCACACAAATACATACTTTAAGATGAAGAAGATGAGATACTTGGCTAATATTTCTTTCTCAAATACAATTAAAAAATTGAATGGATGAGATGGGAGATGGAACTAATAAAATGATAACAAAAGAGATAACAGAACTCTCACTGTTCCAAGTGTAAGTAAACTTTTATTTATGTAGGAACCCTCTTTTCTACGTAAGCCAGACGTTTCTGTTTTGGAACTCTCAGATCCCGCAAGGTCAATCAAGTGCTGCAAAGGGTAGCTGAATACATGATAAGTAATAGCAAGAACTTGGAAACTGAAAGAGGGAAAATACCAATCATGAAACCCTTACCAATTGCGACAAAGTTACATCTTCTTCCCCGAGACTGTCACTGCGTGGACTGCTCTCAACAGTCTGAATTTTTAAGCCAAAAGCATCATAAGATTAAGATATATCAGGTTAAAATTTATAACCCTATTTGAATGAATTCCTTCATAGCCGTTTTGGTGGCAAGACTTTCCAAAACTGTCTTCTTAATGAATCAAACATGCCAAGGTATTTTCTGTTACAAGCATGCGGTTAATGAATCAAAGATGAGGCCAGATAATTAGCTCCTTATGAAGTTATGAGCATAAATATATATTCAGTGTTAGTTCACATGTTCAGATCTGTGGCACATTAAACTCAATCATTCAAGATGCTGCCTAAAAACCACTTAATACGTACATGTCTTGGACAGGTATAACAAAGTTTGATAATCATCAAAGTGAGGATTATGTAATATGATTAGCTTATTTGTGGGTTAGTAACCAAACAGGGGTTATCTGATTACCAATGTGAAAATGGTATGGCTTCGACTGCTGAATAAATTGACATTGTTGGAACCCACATGTCTGTGCTCTGTTCAAGGTAGTAACTGTCAGTGTCAGATATGGTGTTCATCGTCCAAAAGAAAAATGCTTAAGAGACAGATGCTTCTATCTAGACACATCAGTGGCTTCCTGTGAGAGAAAATATATACACATGCAAAACACTAACGTAAAACCATCAGTATAAAGATTGCAATGTCCAGGTTTCATAGAGATTCCATACCTTCCCCGGATGCTATGAGGGACAGGGCATGAGCTGGGGATAAAACAACTTCTTCTTTGATTCCCTCAACATATGTTCCCTGTAAACATTGTATTTTTGGCACATCTTATCTACATGTATTGATGTATAGAGAAAAGTGAGAAGTGGAAATGACGAACCTGGGCGTCCTCTCTTATCCGCAAGTTCTGTCCTGTTGGATCCAAAAGGTCATTGATGACCTACATGAAAAGAACATCTCAATACAAACTATAAACTATCACATTGACAAGTTACATAAAGGGAACAAAGGTCACCCACTGTCTTGAATCTACCAACAGATAAGTTTCTAGCATCTTTATTATAGTTTATGACGCTAACAATGTACACCCCTGGCCACAAAAGAAGTAACATCGCCTCTCACCATTATGTTTTCGTAGCTCTGACAAGCATTAGTTCTTCATTTTGCATAATCAAACATGCCAGCAGAGGGCAGAAGTTGATTATGAGTATATTTTATTTCATCATTTGTCATAATCCCAATTCTCAAACCACAAAGAATGAACCACCATAATATAATTGCCTCTTATACAAGTCTTGTTTATATGAATAGGATATAATGTGATATCTTACAAGTAAATAATTATTATTCGACATAAAATGCATGTGCCTTAAAAAGCTGAACAATAGCTTATTTGTCATGTAAGTATTCAGGCGAGCAGTGACACGAGGAACAAATATTCCTCAACTAACGCCTGCCAATATGATATGCAGTCTGGCTAAAGGTTTAAGTGTTAGCAGTGTAGTAATTATTGAAAATTGTGTATGATGGCACTTCATGGGACTTGCTCTTTTCGGTGTATTTATGGCTGAATGGCCAACTTATTGACTTAAGCTGACATATAAGTTTGTTTGTTGCTTCCTGAAGATCATTTTTTTTTTCATCTCTTATAAGAGTAACAACCATTCTGAAGTTCGTTTTTTCTGAATGATGTAGTTTACTCGTTGACATTGCGCTAACATCAATTTATACTCCTACTCAACAACAAGCAAATATCACTTTCGCATTCCCGTCCAGCGACTACTTTCACCATGTGCCAACCCTTTTTCGTGTGAGTGATACCAGACTGAAACTTCTACCACAAGTCTGTGGGACTTGATCAATTCATCATTAGCTTTTACCTAATGCAACCAATTAATAAAAACAGCTAACTAAAGTTTTAATATTCTTCAGTCATAAGTAATAAGGCTAGAGTTAGCAAACACATATACCTCGTTGTAGATTTCCAAGTAGGAAACACGAAGTAGAAACTCCCTCCCTGGCAACTAAGAAAAGCCTTTGCAGTTAGTCGCGAAGCACATTGAAGCTGTACAAACTTTGTTAAAGAAAGTATAACTAACTAACCTCTTGTATAATCCCAAATACATCCTTCACTGCCAATGGAATAATTCCTGGTGACTTTTGCTCACCCTAAAATGAAACAGTTTACAAATGGCCAATGAGTTGGAAGATCAGTGAAGAAATGATTCTGCGTGCCAATAGTACACAGTTAAACCCCAAAACGACAGTCATGATAAAATTACAATCAAAGCAACTACAATGGAAACACCGTAATATGCACGCATGACGAGGGTACAAATATCCACAGCATTCTATGCAAGCTAATAATTTACATGCATCGTATGCGTCTTCCCACTGCTTGTGACACCATATGCAAATACAGTTCCTATATAATTAAACAAATCCACCATTAGCCAAGTAGTGACAAATCCATTGTAAAGAAAAATATGACATTATTCGGGCGTGAAGTTACCGTTGATTCCTTTCATCGCCCCACTTATAACATCCTGGGCGGCAACATCATACACATGACGTGTTGTTGTTGCTGGACCAAACACTCTGTCTGCATACAATCAAACATGCAAGTTTTAATGTAATGGAATCATTCAAACCATCTTGGGTTCCATTTAAAGTTTCTGGCCATCCAGAATGAACAAGATGCCAGAGTTACGTGAGTATTCAAATCAAATAACACAAGACCATAAGATTTGAGGAGGCTGGAATTGTTGGACTTATGCTCAGATTGAAAACAAAAAAAAACTGAATAAGTTAACTCAAGAGCTTGGCCATTCTCCAAATCAAGGTATGAAGAACCATAACAACAGATGGCTGCGTCTCGATCTCGTGCATTCCAAGACAAAATCTTGTAATATAAAAGCATGAAACTGAAAATAAAAATGAGCTGGCTGGTACTAACCAAATCCATACACAGTATTGGCATTATACTCGTATCGAACAGCATAGTCTCCATCAGCATACCAGGCTATCTCATCCCCTTTGCTAATCTCCCTAGCACTGTAAATTGCAAAACCACTCGAGCTTTCGAATAAACACAATATTATGTAAAATATTAAAAAGGAATTCCAGCAGAAGGCAGATCACCTGAGCGGACGGAACCTGACAGTGACGGTGACATTTTCCTTCCCCTTATCACCGGCCTCGGCCCGGTCAGAATTCCTCGGGGAGTTGGAGAGCTTGGTCCTCGACAGAGCCGAAGGAGTTTTGGGGCGGGCGGCGGAGGAGGAAGAGGAAGGGGACTTGCGGGATCGGAAAGGGGAGATGGTGGATGGTTGGAGGCGGGATGACATGGCTGGACAGATAGAGAACAGCAGCAACAGCTAGTTGCCGGGCTGGGGCTATGCTCCCTCCATTTTCTTGTTTGATTTTTAAAATTGAAAATATACACAGCCAACATCACTTTTTTGTCTTTTTCTTCCGTCCTTCGTTTTCACTTTTTCTCTTTGTAATTACTCACTTTATCCTCTTTTACATGTCACTTAATTAATTTTTGTTTGTTCACTTTTATTTATCACATAACAATTTTCAATACGTATTTAATATCAACAACTATCTTAAAATATTAAACATTAATCACTTCATTATCATAATCAATAAAAAATACATTCATCACCAATAATCATCTATCAATTTTACTTTTTGCACGAACTTTTTCAAAAATAACCACCTACTTATTAAAATTTTCCAACTGCTAACATTAGTTTCACCTTAATCTACTCAAATTAATTTTAAATGACATGTATGAGGAGACGGAGGAAATAAACAATCTGATCCAAAGTTCTAGATTCGAAATCTCAGAGTTGGTGATTGAATGTCGTGTGTATTTTCTTTATAATAATTATAAAAAAATTAAGGTTAAAGTAAAAAAAGGGTATGTATGGTACCCAATCTAAAAATTACGATCTAAACTTTTAAGATTTAAAATTTTAGGTTTTTCTATATTTTCAGGGTTGCATTGTAAGTTTCAATACTAAGTTATGCCTATCATAAATTATAGAAACCTTAGGCCCTAAACACAATTGAACCATAGTTATTAAAACCGGACTGAACCGGCCAGTTCAATATCAAACCAGAAGAAATGACCGGTTGAACCGGAAATTGATTTATTAAATTATCATTAATATTTCTTTAAATAAAATAATTTTATTAAGATGCTAAAAATGAAAGTGATGGGGTTCAAACTCGGAACTAATGAGTTCAAAGGCAGCATATCTTCCAACTGCGCTACCAAATCTTATATTTTAATAATGTATTAATTATATATAATTTATTTCAATAATTTTTTTCTAATTCGGCCAGCGGTCCAACTGGTCAATCCGGCCGGTTCAACCGGTGAACCGTGAACCGAACCCTTGACCGATTCGATCACGGTCCGGTTTTTTTAACTATGAATTGAACTATTAGTTCTACAAACTAGGAAAAACATCACAGTCGATCGCTCGACATCCATACCCAAATCAAAAGGGATATTTAACTACCAGCAACACGTCTTCTTTCAGGGACTTAATTTTTTTCAGCCGAGCTTCATGTCGCACTCATGAGAAAGAATTGGAGTAGTACGAAGTTCCGCTGCAGCTTACCAGATAAACCCTAAATCCATAGTTTTCAGAACTAGACCGGTGATCGAACCGGTCAAGGTCTCGGTTCCTGATTTTCTGGTTGAACCGGCGGTTCATACCGGTTCAACCGCCGGTTTAATTAGAAATAATAATTACAAAATAAAAAGTATATAATTTTATATACAATTAAAGAAATAATTAACTTTGCTAGCATGATTGGTTAGAGGCGTCGTTGGAAATTGCTGGCCTTGAATCTGAACGTATTGGAGATAATATTATAGATAGATGGACAATCAGAAGAACAGATTTTGAAGACATTGACATAGTCGAGGATGCAGATGATATATGTTTTAGATTTTTTGAGAATGTTATATTGAATTATCGATAAAAGTTATACATCAACGATATATACTAGTCGAATTTCAATAGTGAAAAGTCATGTAGAGGACCACATATATTCTGAGATCTCCAGGTTGGCTGAACACAACTTGGGGTAGGAAATGTATGCTGAATCCCATTTTATCTAGCCCGCATCAAATAAAGCTCCACTGTGGTGCTCGCCTTCAATCCTGGCTCAATGTCGGCCGTCCTGGCTCATGGCCAAGCCTGACAATGACTTGTAGACACTCCCAATTTCAACTACCAACTTCACCTGGTCATTAAATAATCACCTGTTCATCTGTCTTCAGAGAATGTTCACCCAAAAGCATATTATTTGTTGAAATGACACAAACATACAACTTATAACTTTTGCTATTGTCAAGTGAATAATTGAGCTGTTCTAGTTCGGTAGTCACTGAGTGATGTTGGACGAGCACCTCCAGACCCATGAATCACTTTTGGAAATTCCATCATGCAGTGCATTCCATTCTGAAACACATTCGACCTCTTGGGCACGATCAATTTGTTTGTTATTGCGTTCACTTTGCATGAAATTATAACTCAGGAATCATTTGAAATCTCTCAGACGAAACCATATATACAAGATCAGTTGGTGAGATAGCTTTGACGACATCCAAGTAGTTACGAAACTAATAGTTTAATTGTTTTTGGGGCCTAAGATTTCTATAATTTATGATAGACATAGTATTGAAACTTAAAATACAACCCCAAAAATATAAAAAAAAACTTGAAATTTTAAATTTTAAAAGTTTCGACCTTGTTTTTTAAATTGGGTATAGTACATACCCCTTTTTTATACTTTACCCAAAAATTAATTAATTAATTAATTAGATGATTGTTTCATTTTAATAACTATTTGTTAGTTGGTCAATTTGGAAAGTTTTGAAGAAAACATATGGAAATAAGATGAAAAAGTTAGATTCATAAAACTTAAAACTAACTTCTATATTTATACTTTTTATGATAACCGAACAAATCAAAAATCAAGTAATATTGATCAAGAATTTTGATTTCTCATTTTTCTTAAACAAGTGGTGCAAACGATGTTGATCCACGTATCTCTGTCAAATAAATGATGTTGATCCCTGTATCTCTGTCAAATTTGAATAATTGTTTATCGATTTGGAGGTTTGGATTCTGATAATCTTACATCAAGAGTTTGATTCCTCTTTGTAGTTGGGTACGTCTGTTAAAAAAATTATAGCATAACAAAGAAAAAATTAATTAAAGAAGTTCTATCTTTAATTAAGAAAAATTGATGAAATGAAAATTAAATAGAAAATTATAAGAAAATTTTTATTAGATTAAATTGTCGTTGATATTTTTCTTATAGTTTGCTACCTATAATCAATCAAGAGAAAAATGTGATGAAATCTATGAGAACTCAATTTAATCTTGCATTTTTCTTTTGTTTTAATTCTCCTCGAATTGTAAAATTTTGTTTAATTTTCATATAAAGTCATTTAATTGGATGTTTATCCGGGGCAGCCAAGTCCTATGCTGCTAAAAAGTTATCTTTTTGTGACCAATCGGCAATGTACGTGTGTATATTTTAATATAAATTGAATAAAAAATTAATCAATAAACACATGGCGGTTGTTGATTGGTGGTTATAATTCAAAACTACGTAGTTTTTGCTTGACAACAAATTGTTTGGCTGGATGGAATAAAATTTCTTAATTATAATGGTTCTCATCTTGAACTATTGTTATTCTCAGACTTATTTTTATACCCTGTTGCATTTAAATCATATTTAATTTTATTGTTCTTGCTTTTAGGTTGATTGCAGAGTTGTCTTTGTCTAGAGATCATATGGTGGACTTCGTACTGGTTGTTTCCAGACTTGTTGCTCTTAACTTCCTTGCTTTAAATATAGCTACAATGCTAGAACATCGCCTAAAATAGTAACATCTATTGGATAGCATTGAATCAAAAGGCTATCACAAGATACACTAAAGTGAAGAATATTGAGTAGAATAAATCATTAAATTGTTAGTCCTATCTCCTATGAAGTTCCACCTCGCTTGTGTCCCCCATATACTCATTGTACTGTCAATTAATCTATGAAATATGATTGTGCTACTTTCAATATCTCTTAGTAACTTAAGCTCCTGACTAGTACATGATATCTTATGTTGGAAATTTAGACAATCAATGTGACATGTATTCACTTGTAGCATATAGCAGAACACATATGACTAAAAGTGAATATGATACATTGTTGCATCTTAAAATTGAAAGAAATGAAATGATACTTATTTACCATCTAAATCACCAAAAATTGGTTTGCCTGAGAGAAAATAAGCCTTGTAAATAAGTGTGTCCGGGTTGTTGCCGATATCCTCTCAGTATAGACTGTTTCAATTATCTCATCCTCGCACAAGGTGTATAATATTTTTAAAAACTTTTTAAGATAACTTTTCGCAAAACACTATTGCTTTCGTGAGGACATAGAAAGAAGAATGATAAATTATGTTGCTAGCTAAGGTGAGTTTGAATGCTGCAGCAGGAGACTCTATTTATTCTTGGCAACACGAGAAGAAGGAAGTGTTGCATAACTCCTCTCCTCATTCTCCATCATCAGGAGCCTCCATCAACTTTTTGAACTACAACTCCCCACTTCAGGCAACTACTTGAACTGTAGCTCCCCACTTCATGCAATTACTCAAACTACAACTCCACCTCCATGGAACTGCTGAAACTATACCTATATTCCTTCTAACTGAAAGATTAGTTTGTTGAACTTCTTTCTCTTGGACTAGACGGGAAAATATGAAAAGGCCTAATGTAAAGAACTTTGGTGGGAATACATCATGTACTTTGCAAAATAGGAAGTAGTAACTAACTGAGCATTTCCATAAAAAGAAAGGGTCTAGCCCCCGTTAGCGCTGCATCGCACGAGCCTCGCGCCCAATCTGACTGTAGTGGTACGTGTGCGTGGCCCCCTTGTTCCCCTCTTATATATCATTTTACCTTACTTAGAATTAAAAGAATATATAAGTTACATCAACCATCCTTTCACATATGATGTGGGATAAAATAATATTTAATGCACGTCTACCAAGACATCTCTTACTACAAAACATGGTGGTGAATGGATATTTAATATCCAAATCATTATCAATGTATTTCATGAAATTAATCCACTTTCGAAGGTAATTATAACCATTATCATAACCATTAAATTTAACTAAATCACTTATGTAAAATAATTATAAAATTCCTCTACGAAGTATGCCGATAATTACTTTACAGGAATTTAGTGTTATGTTGTCGATAAAGATACCTTTCACATTTGACCCTCAATAAAATTATTAAGTTCATTCTACACTGGAATAATTGGAATATTTCACCATGAATCTAATCCTGGATGAATATTACTGATAACCGCAAGATACCAACTATAGAGAGTATTACTAATAACAACAAGATACTTACCTTAGAAGCAATGTATAAGTTTGACTTGTTATGGTCATGTGTCCCGATCTTGTATCATGGATATTGTCGCGGAGCAACCCACTCATTTATCTACAACCTCTCAACAATATCCACTAACTAGGCTTATCAGAATATATGATGCTCACATCTCATTAGTATATGACTTAGCCACATCCAGTCCTAACTCTTAATATATTTGAAGTTATAACATCTCTCAATCCATGAGAAATGACTCTTACCACATAATTAACATCAATATAAATGAGTATTTGTATAGACGTTCAAGTCACGCAAACAATTTGTTTATACCATATTGAACAAATCTTGCGTGATCTTCACTCGTGTTGGTGGGATTGCTACTATCAGTGACTTATATTGGATTATCGATCCTATTCCCATCTTAAGTTTAAGTACTTGCATATTTTCTACTTTTTTTAAAAAAGGATCAGCCTCATTGTCCTTGGATCCAATAAAGTCAATGGCTATGACTATGATCCTTTTGGACATTAATACTCATATAGAAGTCCAAACTTGATATGTCTCTTAGTCTTTTCATTATACTTGGTATTAATACTTTTTGTAATTGTGATAAGAGTATCACAAAGTATAGAGATTGGTGGAATTAGTCTGCTAACGAAAGGAATATTAGACATAAGTCTGTATAATCAGTCAGCTTCCACTCTTGTAGTATTCAAAGCACATTACTCAGTGAGCGAGTTATCAAAGTTTGTATAATAGACTTCTATGCATCTACGCCTCCAGTAAGAAACACATACCTTGTGCATCCGTTGCACCCAGAATTCTTTGATATTCTATTCGCATCATTATGTCTCTCTAGCAAATTAGGGAATTTCTCTTCATGTGGTCCAAGGGACATAGTTCCCTTTAGGTAACATAGTACCTTGTCCAAAGCCTTCTAGTAAGTCATATCTAGATAACTTATGTATCTTGGTAATTTAGATACCACAAATGATATTTCACGTCTTGTACCATAGCTAGGAAATAAAATTTTAAAATCATCTTAGAATATCTCAATTGACACAGAGAGACTTCACTTTTATTTTTAAACTTGGGTATTGAAGTTATATGGAGTTTTCACAATTTTTTCATTTTGATAAACATAAATTTGAAGTATATTTTTCTTAATATAATGTGACTGATAAATATCCCATTCGTTGATTTGTGATGAATATAAAAGTACATAACTAATGAATATAACATAAAATTTGTGATTTGTTAATTTTATTTTAATTTTAATTTTTCTAAATTAAAATAAATTATTTTATTTTTAAAAAATTTCATTTGTTTACTATTCATATTAGGTTGAGTTGAGCTGAGCTGAATACAAAAATTAATAGGGGAAAAACCCAAAAGGGGCCCTGAACTACCACCGCTTACCCAATTGCGGTCAGAACTACCATGATTTCCAAAAAAGGTGCGATGAAAAAAAAATTGGACTGATTTTCAAAATTAAAATATACCATTACATTCTAAATCTAATATTATTGTAAGACTTAAATTTGTGTGCAAAAATTACGTCATTTGGTTATCAAAAGACATCGTTTTCTTTATGTGCGCAAAATGATATAATTTATTTTGATAACCAAACGACGTAATTTTCGCACACAAATTTAAGTCTTATAATAATATTAGGTTAGAAATGTAATGGTAAATTTTATTTTAGAAAATCAGACCAATTTTTTTTTCATCGCACCCTTTTTGGAAATCATGGTAGTTCTGACCGCAATTGGGTAAGCGGTGATAGTTCAGGGCCCCTTTTGGGTTTTATCCCAAATTAATATGGAGGATGCCTTTTCACTCTTGGGTATGCTGAAACACTTATTCTAACTTAACAACTTAAAATTAAGTAACATAAATCAATTTGAGCCCAATACATTTGATCTCCGATTCAATTATAAATAAGTCTTATTAGGATACCTCGAAGATTGTACCTGAAATTGCAACCATCACATGAAGCTTAAAAGAATATGGAGTGGAGGATTTGGCTGATGTAACCTTAGTTGAAGGTAGCAAAGATGAGGCATGAACTAGGGATTTACATTTTTGGAGTTCTTCAACTTTTTTCTTTTCCAGAACTCAGTCAGATGGCCACCAAGGGTGGTGGCCTAGTGGCAAGCATTCTGCAAAATTTCAAGTCGATGGTTGGATGCGTGTGTATTTTTTTATGGTTATTGTACCTATTGTATATTAAAAAAATTCAGTCAGAATGATGCTAAGTTTGAGACTTAGAAACCGAAGTTATAGGAGAAAGTCGAGGCAAAGGAGAAATCAAGGCCGGCAGAGGTAGATGAAGGTGTTGTAATGGGAAAATATGTGTTTTTTTATTGTTTTGATTTATTAGAGAAATTTTCGGAATATAAATTATAAATTAATTAATTACAAAATAATTATGAATTTTTTAAATGGTAAAATTAGATGATCATGCATAGTTATCAGAACCGAATCGGAGGCTGAACCGGTCAAGCTTCAGTTTCTGATTTTTCGGTCGAACCAGCGGTCCAAACCAGCTCGACCAGCAGTCCATTTATATGTAACTATTATAATATATAAGAGTTAATATGTAAAATATTGAAATTTTGACTAGATAATTAGATAATCTAGTGGTATGTGTGTTTCTCTAACTTATAGCAAGCTTGGGTTCGAGCCTTAGCTGCCATGATTTAAGAAAATAATATTTTAAATTTAAGTTAAGCCTACTTTCATTCATATATCCGGTCTGGTTCATCCGATTTTATTCGGTTTGTAATGCATGCCGATAAAATTTATAAATCGGACCGGTACCTGATCTGGTTCTTGGTCTAACTGATCGAACCGACCGATCCGGCCTGGTTCTGATAACTATGCTATAATGTTAAAAATATGGTACTGTTTCTATAATTTTTTACTAAAATAAAATTCTATAAAACTGAAATTAAATTAAACTTAAACAAATCCCTGAGCCGCAGGCATCACCTTCCCCGGCTCTTCCTGATTCACACATTCCCCGGCTATTAGTGAGAGATGTGTTAACTAATACATTCACTACCAATAACGGTATAAATAATACTTCAACTAAAAGTTTACGCAATGCCCCCACAAGCTCAAGTATGACTAGATGTGATTGTACCTTCTGGACTCATGAAAATAGTTGTCCAGGAGACTACATTTCAAGCAAATCATATGAGCTTCTCTTGGAGCATCAAATCCTATATAATGTTGTGGCTCATTTTCAGCTGATGACATTGCTGCTTCACTGTGACTAGTGGCGGTGGGACTGGGTGGACAGTGGGGACAACTGTCTACCCAAATCCCGCAAATTCTTGCTTGCTCCGGGAGCATCTACTTTCGTTTGCGACATCGTTTTGATTTTGTTTAAAACGACGTCGTTTTACGTTACAGACCCGCACTCAGTCAAATCATCTGTTGAATATATAGGCACAACTGGTGAATATAGATGCAGAACTGATGAATACTCACCAGTTGTGCTTCTATATTCATCAGTTGACCTGCTGCTATATTCATCAAATGATTTATGCTTCAATATTTACAGAAAATAACAATTGGTGAATATAGAAGCAGAACTGAGCAATATTCACCAGTTATGCTTCTGTATTCAGCAGTTGTATATATAAGCACAACTGATGACTATATAAGCAGAATTGCTGAATATTCACCAATTGTGCTTCTATATTCATCAGAACTGATGAATAGTCACCAATTTTATATATAAGCACAACTGAATATAGAAGCACAACTGATGAATATTCACCAGTTGTGCTTCTATATTCACCAGTTGTATATATAAGCACAACTGATGAATATATAAGTAGACTGATGAATATTCACCAGTTGTATATATAAGTACAACTGATGAATATATAAGCAAAACTAATGAATATTCACAACTGGTGAATATAGAAGCACAACTAGTGAATATTAATCAGTTCTGGTGAATATAGAAGCACAATTGGTGAATATAAAAGCACAAATGTTGAATATTTAGCAATTTTAGTGAATATAGAAGCACAACTGATAAATATACACAACTGGTGAATATTCTTCAACTCGAGTGAATATAAAAGCACAACTGTTGAAAATTCATCAATTCTGCTTTTATATTTGTTAGTTGTTTTAGCTGAGTGCGGTGTGTTTAATGTATAAAACGTAAAACGACGACTGTTTATCAAAATCAAAACGACGTCGCAAATGAGAGTAGGTGCTCTCGGAGCACGGAAGAGTAATTGGCCAAATCCAACCTAAATACTCTTTAACCCATATAAAAAATATTAATTTTATATTATTTGTCCCCAAATTAAAAAATTTGTACCCTAAATTAAAATTTGTATACCCTCATCCAATTAAAATCATTTCAATATAAACAAAATTATTTCACATAATTCAAATTACTTTAATAAAACTCAATTTCGTCTATAACATACCAAAATAAATTCTAAATAGGGACAAAACCCAGAAGAGGCCCTGAACTATCACTACTTACCTAATTGAGGTCTGAACTACCACAATTTCCAAAAAGGGTGTGATGGAAAAAAAATTGGACTGATTTTCTAAAATAAAATTCACAATTACAGTTCAAGACTAATATTACTATAAGATTTAGATTTGTGTGTGAAAATTACGTCGTTTGGTTATCAAAATAAATTATATCGTTTTGCGCATATAAACAAAACGATGTCTTTTGATAACTAAACGACGTAATTTTTGCACACAAATCTAAGTCTTATAATAACATTAGTTTATGAATGTAATGATAAAATTTATTTTAGAAAATCAATCTAATTTTTTTTATCGCACCTTGTATAGAAATCGTGATAATTCTAATCAAACCATAAACGGTGATAATTCAGAATCCTTTTGAGTTTTGCTCTTTCTAATTATTAAACTGTAACCCTACTAATATGATATTAAAAAGATAACAAATATTAAAAAAATATAATCAAACCCTATTTCCCATGTTCTTCGACAGTCGGAGCGCTGTGCCGTTCTGATTCAGCCTCCTCCGTGCGGCTTGCAGCCACCAGTCCACCACACACACAAAACCCTAACTATAGCCGCTCTAGCCACGCCACCTCCGCGCAGTCACCGCCTCAGCCTCGCACGCCTCAAGTGCCAACGCAGCAGCCAGGATTTGAGCGATTGCTTCTTGTCTTCCCATCTCGTCTAACGGCCGACACGGCTACCTCTCTTCCTCTCTAACGCACAGCTCGGCTTCTTCTACCCGATTCCGCCCAGGTCAGTTTTTGGTAGCTTTTTTCTTTGTGTATTGAACATATGAATAATGAAATTGGCAATTTGTATATGAAATTGGCTGCAGTTTTTCTCTTTTTTATTGTTAGTTTAGGTATTGAACTATGCTTCTGATTTCTACTGTCAATTTCAATCTGCGTACTGAACAAGTGAACATATGTAATTGACTGCTATTTCTATCTTCTATTGTACTTTGGCGTATTGAACTTCAAGTCTTGAACTGTTGAACACCTGAAAAAAAAATTTGGATGATGCTACTGCATTCTACACACTTAATTGTATATTGAACTAACTTCAATTTTATGCTGTAAAAGTTCTTTATCACCTCCTTTGTAGCATGGAGAGAAATTCTGTTGATTTTGTAGCATTTAATCTACTGTGTATGGGATCTCTAATGATTTGTTGTTTATAACATCAATATATGAAAACTTGACGAACAAATTTGTAAGTCTTGTAATGTATTTTGAACTCAAGGATTGCATGTTTCAATTATTTTCTTATGTTTATGTTTTTTTTTTGGTACCCCAGAATAAAATTTCTGGTTCCGCCACTGTCTGCCGCGCAGCCGTGGATATTCAGCAACTGGAAGCTTTATCGCGGTAGTAGAAAAAATCCATCTGAGATGCATTGTGATTTGTTAGGGGTTGTGTCTTGTGCTCATAAGGTGTTTGATTAAATGTGTGCTTGTGGTTTAGGTTTGAGGGTTGGTGGTTTAAGATAGACCTCGTAGGCGACGAGCGACCGCTGTTCTGTTTTTTTATAGAAAGAACTGAATTGCACTGTCCATGGCAACACCTGCTCAGGCCGTAGCGGTTAAATCGCTTAACAATGGTCCCGGCCGCTGCCGCTTTGTGGTGAGTTACACATTTATCATCTGTTTTATTTATTTTATTTTATTTTTGTTGGTGCCAACCATGCCAGAGGATGCAGTGTTATTGCTGTTTATATTACCATTATAACGATAATTGTATTTATTGAAGAATTTAAATTTTGTGAACAGTTCAAGAAGTTTTCTGATAGGATAGAAGACATTGAGATAGATGTATATCGCAGCCTTCATCCTCTAACAGCCAAGCCGTCCGAGGGGTCTTGCTTCGTCCGCGACTGCCTACTTGAGTGGAGAGTGAGTGTCTTTTCATTGTTTTTGGAAAGGCTTACTCTGCCTGTTTTGTGCTTCACACACTATTTATCAATTTTGAAGCAATATTTTGGTTGATAATTCGTTTTACACATCTAAAATTCAGGAACTGAACATTGCTGAAGAGTTCTCAGCAGTTTGTGGGGAGATTACTCCCCTTGTTCAAACATTGCCGCTGGTGCTGTTGCATAAAGAATCAATAATATCAAAACTTGTCTCAAGATTAATATTAAGAGCAAGGTTATCTCTTGAGCCTATTCTGAGGTAAGTTTTATGATTGCTCGTTATGCAGATACATTGTCATGTCCAATTTCTCTCCTCAAACTTTTGTTGTTATAAGGCTTATTTGCATACCCTGTTGCTTTCAAAATCATAATTAACTTAATGGATCTTGCTACTAGGTTGATTGCAGCTTTATCTAAGGATCTTTTGGAGGACTTCATACCGTATGTTTCCGTACTTATTGCACTGTACTTCTTTTCTTTGAATATAAGGCTTCACCTGAATCAATAACCTTGATTGGACTACATAGAAACTAATCTATCACAAGATACAATAAAGTGAGTTATCGAGTAGAATAAATCATTAACGTATTATCACGATGCAATTCCACCGCACTTGTGTCCTCTGTGTCCTGTGTCCTTTTTTTATTGGTAATGAATCTCTGGAACATGTTTGTGAAACTATCATCAGTTCTTAATGGCTTGTGCTACTGGCTGAAATGTGCTTTCTTCTTTTTTGTTTGGACCTACTATATCCTTTTATTCACCGTTTAGTTTCAGAATTTTTTCTCACAAAAATGCATGAAATTTGTAGGTTTCTTCCCCTTGTTGCGAATTCGTTAGTTGCTTTACTGAAAGATGGGGCTGAGAGAGAACCTGATATCATCGAACAGGTCTTCATTCGCATCCCATTGACTTCCTTACAATTATTGTTTTGATAGTAAAGAGTTTTAGGTTCAACATTGTTTTTGCTGTTTTGCAGATTTTTACTTCGTGGTCTCTGATACTGATGCATTTACAGAAGTATCTTTTACGCGACATTATTTATGTCTTCAAGTAAGTATGCGTGCCAATTATATGAATTTTGTTAGGAAACCATCTTGTAATATATAAAAATACATGGAGTTGAACTGATAACTGGTCAAATGTGGCTTCTGGTGTGCAAATTTATATGACATGTGCCGTAAATATGTATGCTCTTTGTAGGGTTACCTTGAACTTAAGATACTACCCCAAGGATTATGTCCAAGAGTTTATGGGAGAAGCCATGGGATTTCTGCTGAGGAATGCAGCTGCCGATCAACTAATGGAAGGTATGATCATCTGTTTTCTTTTATGCCTGGAGATTTGATGGTGTTATTTAATTTTATTTATAAACTTAGGCTACACAAGAAAGGAAAAGGAGACATTTGATTGGAATGTCTCAACCATTTCATATGTGAAGAACTCGCATCTTGTTGTGAAGCCTGATTTGCAATCTAATATTTATTTACTTCATATTTTTCTGCACTCTTTTGCCAGATCTGTGAAATGGTTCAATGAACTTATGCCATTTTCAAATGCTTGTTAGTGTCCAATAAACTCAGTTTCTCAAAAGACAGTTTAGAATCTTTAGTCTTAGCCAAGTAACTAGAAGTACCTCATGCGCTTATAATGGACCTGACCTAGTCTGATTCTTTGGTATTTTGGTTGATAATGACGCTAGTGCTTAAAATCATTACCTGAAACTTGAATTTTAAGAAATGATGAGGAAAAGAGTTTGGAATGCTTTAAATTGACGCCTACCCCCTTTTTTCAATACATAATCTTTGAACATGGCCAAGTAGATAGAAGTAGCTCCATAATTTGCAAGCACACTTATTCTTTTGTATTTTTGACTGATAATAACATTAATGATTATTATCAATTTCCTTAATAACAAAAAATTGATAAAAAGGGTTTGTTGGATTGCTTTGAATTTGGATAGCTTAGTTAATCCTCCTTATTGTTAAATATTTTTTTGTTCAAAAAAGTATGTTGACCTACCTCTTCTGCGATGTCTATTTTATACTTGTCAATATTACAGGTACTAAACGAGTCATGTTAGAAGTTGCTAAGAAGCCTTCATCTGCGAGAAAACATGGAGTTAGTGCACTATTGTGGCACGTTATGAGGGGAACCTCATCAAGATTTCATTCAAAAGCTGCTACTGTGCTGCAAATATTGATGAGTAGCACAATGTTTAATACTTGCATTAAATACACCCAAGGTAAGCTCAATGAACAACTCCTACAAAATCTCTCTTTGTCCCGTTCTCCCTCTCCCTCTGATACCTGATTCCTCTATGTTTGCTTTTTTTGTCGCAGGATCAGAGACTATTGTTGAAGTAGTAGTTTCTACGTTTGAGAGACTTCATGAATCTCTCGAACCCAATGAGCTCATTTTGGTCTCGAGGTTTCTACATCAGAAACTTCTTGCCAGCATACACGAGGATAGATTCTTGCACTATAGGTGCCTTTTGTCCATCCTGGTTTCACATGTCAGATTAAGTATCGGGTGCAAGATTTTCGGGGCTTTGTTTTGTGGAAGTGAAGGTAAAAAACAATGAGTTCTTTCATTTCTACATTTTCATGTTTTATCTTTCACTCTATGTATTTTTTATGTTGCTCACTTGACTACCTTCATCTGTGCAGATAAACAGTCAATTTTTGCATTAATGAAGATGCTTGTGAAAACATTAATTACGCGTTTCAGCCAGAACAATCAGGAGGATTTGACTTTTGAAGTTGACCAAGTTTTGCAGCTCCTTCTCTGTGTTCTTGAAGGGCTTCATAGTTGCGGTCATGCATTGGATATTGACCAAATTGTTGAGGATTGTTCTCCATTATTTGTCGTAAAAAATTCGAGGTACAATAGTTTTCGTGGATTAAATTATGCTTAACCGTGTCTATGTTTCTACAGTCTAATTGGTGCCCAATCATCAGGTTGCTTAATTTTGTTAAGGAGTTGCTTCTGAAGGAATTCAACTTAACTGATGGAGTGCGATCTAGCATTATAAGGTGTCTTATTACTTACATATTCCTTGGTTGTTTTCTTTTTTTGTATGTTAACCCTCATAATTTTTTCCCAGTGCATTGGATATTATGCTGGAAACTTCTGAGGAAGAAGCTTTATATCTGATGATGTGTTTCCTGCAAAGAACGTATATAAACAGAACACAATCCAACTGTTTGGCCGTCATAATCGAGGATAAGCTTGTCAAGTTTCGTGCTTACTTGTGTAAAAAATTATCTCAATGGACCCATAGGATCAGAGGGGATATGCAAGACGATTCGTCAAGTCAAATATTGAATAAGACCGACTTGGCTTTGATATGGGGAAGTGTCAGATGTTGTCCCCATATATTAGACATATCAGAAAGTCGTTCATTGTTAAAGGACTTAATCGATGAACTTGATCATATTTCGTCAAAGGAATCAGGTACTAATTTAAACCCTTCTTACTGATTTCAAAAATAATGCATCCATTTGGTATCCTTTATCATAGCTCAATGTAAGTCTCTTGAGCGTTTACCATGATGATGACCTGTAAATGCCGCAATAGGTCTTATTGCTGCACTATTTTGTAAGTTTGAAAAAGGGTTTGGAATTTTCTATCTCGCGTGTACTCATTACACCGTTACAAAGAACTATCACCTGCATTCCTGCACTGATTCTCTGTTTTCACATTTGGTGATTCTAAATCGGCACCTTTGCAGGTCATCCTAAATTCATTTGGCAAAGCTTGCTGGGTGCTGCTCTTAGTTCCTATTTCCAGCTGAATCTGAATGACAACTCTTGGTCTGACGAAAGGCGGAAACTCCTACAAGTTGCCATGAAGCATATATCTTCTTCCCAAGTCCTCTCGGCGGTTTCGGATTTCCTGGATTCTGCCCTCTGGTAAGATATTCCAGACATCTATTTTTTTAGCTGCATGCATGTCTGTCGTGTTTTGATACGATACTGTGAATGTCATAGGTCGACCTTCAATGCCTCAACTGCTCATGAGTTCTTCCATACCAACCTTAAAGAAGGTACTGCAAGAGAAGAGTTAATGGAGAAGTTTTCAGTGAATTTATGTCACCCAAACAAGAGCATTCGTGTTTCAACTCTAAAGATATTGTGCCAGTATGAATCTGAGAGTTGCGAACTGTGCATGGGGGATGCATGCCTGGAGAGACGATACGCTAATGTGAGTCTAATGTGCCGAGCTTTTTGTCTGATGATGTGTATGGATTTGATTGACCCCTTCTTGCTTTTCAGGTTATCCAAATACTCAGATCAATAGAGGAAACTCCTCTTTCCATTTCCACTAGCAGGGGTATTATTTTGTTGATCTCCAAATTAGAAAAGAGCATCGCTGCTGAAGGGTTGCCAGAAGTTCATGCGACACTGATTTTTTCTGGGCTTCTTGGGGTTCTGCATAACCGTTTTATGTATTTATGGAATCCCACGGCTGAGTGCCTCACATTTCTTGTTCGGAAATATTCTAGAGTTCTGTTTGATAGATTTTTTTTGTACCTCGATCAACGTCAATCATCCTTTTCAGCATCCATTTATCAAGTTAAGAACGGGCACTCCGAATCAGGACCTAATCCATGTGGTATGCGTTTCATCGAATCTTGAAATCATTATTTTAAGACTTCCGTGTATGCTTCGTTTCAAAAAGTTTATAAGTTTTCTTTTTCTTCCAACTCCCAGATCTTGTTGAAAGTTACAGTAACTATGTCACACCAAAGATAGATAGCACACCATGTCCAAAAGTGTTGTCCCTGCTGCTTCAAACATTACAAAAAATGCCAGATGTTGTGAAATCTCGACCAGAGAGGGTGATCTCTTTGTTTTTGAAGTTCTTGGGGTACAACACCGATGATACTCTACCGCCTGTGAATGGAACAAATGATGGACTCAGGTTTTATTTGGTGCTCTCTTTATAGTGCCTGTTTTAAATGGCCTTTTGGAGGTTGCAAAACTGATCATTCTGGAAAACTGAAGATACTAGCCTTTTCAAAATGATCATTTTGCAAGCTTGAAATACCATTAAGACTGGCTCTATTTACTTATTTACTTATTTATTTTTATTCTGTTATTTGACATGTCGTTTTCCTTCATTCATTGTAGATTAGGATCTTTCGATCAGAAATTATGCAAGGGAAAAGAGTGGAAGGCTCTTTTGAAGGACTGGCTGAACTTGTTGAGGATGATGCAAAATCTCAAGGCATTTGATCATAGCGGATTCCTGAAACAAGTTCTGCTTCATAGGTATGTTGAGGTCCTAAAATGTCTCTTTCAGATCTGTAATGTCTTTTCTCTTTTACGACCTTTACTAATAGATCATCTGATTAATTAAAATATTTATCCACCCCAAGAGTTGATCACTTACCTCTAATCTCTTACTTTTGTTACCAGGCTTCTTGATAATAATTGTGCAGAAACACAGTTGAAAGTTTTAGAATGCCTATTTCTTTGGAAAGACGACTTTTTACTTCCATATAGCCAACATCTCAAAAATATTATCAGTCCAAAAGATCTGAGAGAAGAACTTGCTAAGTGGAGCTTGTCCAAGGAAGCTGGTTTTATCGATGAACACCACAGACTGCATCTTGTGCCTTTAGTTATCCACTTGCTGATTCCAAAAGTCAGAAAATTGAAAGTATATACTTCAAGAAAGGTAATTTTAATTACACCACGTTTTGACCCTCACGCACATTCATACGCACCGATATTGGCTTTGACAATTTCATTGAGTTTGTGTCTGATTGATATTTTACTACAGCATACAAGCTTACTTCATCGGAAGGCTGTGCTCAATTTTGTTGCTCAACTAGAAGTCAGTGAGCTTCCTCAATTCTTTGCAGCTTTGCTGAAACCACTGATCTCTATTCCAACTGACGACAGCGATGATGCTAATTGGTTTTGGGGCTTTCCTAACTCTCTCTTTTATGAGAATTTATCTGTGTCATTCTTGAAGTATTTCACAAGAGACAATATTATGGCCTTATCCTGGAAGAAAAAATCCGGGTTTGTTCATGTTATTGAAGATATTGTTGGGGTCTTTGATGAAGTACGAATCAGACCTTTCCTTGAACTGTTGATGGGGTGTGTTGTACGGTTGCTAGAATGGTGTACAGAAAACCTCGATAAAAGTAAAAACTTTGAATACTCATCCGTGGACCATACTATGATGGATCCTACGGCAGCAGACATACATGAATCAGGGGCTAATCAAACCATGGTTAGTGAACAGACCTTACCTTGTAGTAGCTGATTGAATTTATTTTTAGTGTTACATTGTGCTATATCTACGAATGGATTTTCTGAATTCTGGAGAATGTCTTATACCTGAGTTGGCTTTTGTGCAGCCTGCATCATCTGCGAAACAGTGTAGGGATCTGAGATCCTTATGCCTGAAGATTATATCTGTCACTATCGGCAAATATCAAGATGATGACTTTGGTTGCGGTTTCTGGGATGCCTTCTTTACGTCAGTGAAACCATTGATTGACAATTTCAAGCCGGAGGGATCCAGTAGTGCGAAACGGAGCTCACTCTTTTCTTGCTTTGTTGCCATGAGCAAGAGCCCTAAACTCGTATCGCATCTGTATGCAAAAACAAATCTTGTCCAAGATATATTCTCAATACTCACTATCAAGACAGCAAGTGAAGATATCATGTTGTGTGTTCTGGAGTTCATTGAGAATCTTTTGGTTACTGATAGTATTAGTAATTATGAAGATGAAAATACACACAAGATGCTTCTTCTTAACTTGGAGCCACTTGTCAGTAGCTTGCATTTTTATTTCCAAGGTGATAGCACAACCAAGAGGTATTGAATACTTCACAATTCTGATTTGTGCATCTATTGGCAGTTTCTTGGTCCTTTCCAAATTATTTCCCAGATGAAAATACACACAATTGTTTGACGTGATTACAGTTCGTTTTTCCTTTCAAAATTAATGTGACATTACTTTTCGTTTCAATGTATAAACATACATGATTGCAATCTTCTTACATGTTCTGATTGTGTTTGCTTTTTATTAGATGAAGCTCTCCACTTTTTGCCAGAGGTTTTGCTATAACATTGTTAACAAGTTGTCATTTCAGGAAGCTGCAAAAATGCCCAAGAGAAAGGGAGCTCATAATTTTGAAGCTATTAGGAAAGTATATAAAGGATCCTATGCTGGCTGGAAAACTTGTTGACATATTGCTCCCAGTCTTTAGGAAGAAATTCCTAGATACTGGTAAGGGATTAGTAAGTCTTTCTCTACACAAAAGTCTCATATGTTCCGAGGCTAACATGTTTTTTCCTTTCCTTGTCCAGACACAGGTTTAGTAGCTATTCAAATCGTTAGAGATCTGATACCAGTACTAGAGATGCAATCTATTCCAAAAATCATAGATGCAGTCTGCCCCATTCTTGTATCTGCTGAGCATGGTTTGCGTGCTCCCGTCTGTGATTTTCTTTGTCACTTGGCCGCTGCCGACCATTCATTGCGAGAAGTGGTACAATACCCTCCGGCTGAATCTTTTGTTTTACAGTTTACTATTCTCCTGAACTATTCTGGCTTCGATTATGCATATTTTCACCAATACGTTCGTTTGGCTTCAAATATATATGTATTCACCAATCTGTTCTTAATGCAGGCGGGATTACTTCGTCAATTAAATGCCACCTCCAGTGTTGATATTGGGGGTCTGGATTTTGATGCAAGTATACGTGCCTATGGGAAAATCACAGCAGACTCCTTTCGTGCTGTGCGACCGGATCATGTTGTGTTGATTTTGTCCCACTTAATTTATGATATGTCATCTGAGGAAATCATTCTGAGGCATAGTGCCTACAGGTCTTTGCTTTCATTCGTTGACTTCGCTTCCTCAGCCCTCTCAAAAAACTTGACTGAGGATGGAGGCGAAGTGATTATGACTGACATCAATGACAAAAGCTGCTGGACTGAGGAACAGATTTTGCGGATCATAAACAAGATCATAATCAACCATTTGGGAAATGTAATGAGCAAGCCAACCCCCGGTCAAAAGGTATAATCTCTCATCGGTGATAAGTAATTTATATAGTCGTGGGTTATTTTTTTTTGAGAGGATGTTTCTATTTTTTGTGGAACAAAATGAAGCCAGGAGATCTTTTCCTCACATTCTTTACGACCAAAACTCCGTAATTCTCAGTTGTCTTTTCTGTTTTCTATCCTCTACGGTTGACTTCTAACGTCAGAGCATCACATGTGCAGGAATGGGTAGAATTGTTGCAGCATATGGTCAACAAGCTTCCTCAAGTGCCTGAGTTGCTATCTTTGAAGGCCCTTTGCAATGATAATGCCGAAGTAGATTTTTTCAACAATATTATTCACTTACAGGTGAGTTTCGGGTTCTCGTACATTAGTTTCCCATTGATATTCCAGCGAGATTTCTATTTGGAATCCTTAATTCACCTGTTCTAACAAGAGCATAACCATGTTATCTTTCACACATGTATGTTTCATTTTCTGGTAAAATTTTGTTACGATAACATGTTTCTCTTTGAATTCATTTTTATTACAGAAAGGGATGAGAGCAAAGGCTTTATATCGTTTCAGGGATATTGTGGGAAAAGGATATCTGTCAATGGTAAATTTTTTGTGCCTGTTTTTTTTGTGGAACTTTTTCACAGTTTTAAAATAAGACCGCAATATGACTGACTCCATGAAACCACAAACTTTCAGAGAATCACATCTAGGGTTTTCATCCCTATGATATTCAACATGCTGTTCGATGTACAAGATGGAAAGGGAGAACATGTAAGAGCTGCATGTGTTGACGCACTCGCTGCAGTCTCTGGTCAAATGGAGTGGAAACCATACTGCGCGTTGTTGAATAGGTGCTTCCGAGAGATGAAGAGTAAACCTGACAAGCAGAAGGTGCTGCTGAGATTGGTTTGCTGTATTTTGGATCATTTCCATTTCTTCGGAACAAGTCAGAACGAGGAAAACGACTTGAAAAGAACGAGCTTGAGCGGAATTGAGTCCAAGGCTGTACTTCAGAAATGTGGCTCTATTAGTTGTTCAGAAATACAGTCAAGTCTGCAGAAGGGTCTGCTCCCAAAGTTGCAGAAACTCCTAGATTCAGACTCAACTGTTGTCAATGTCCATATTAGCCTTGCAGCACTCAAGGTTTTGAAGCTGCTCCCTGGAGATGCCAAGGACTCACAACTCCCTACTATAATTCATCGCATATCAAATTTTCTGAAAAACAGACTTGAGAGCGTGCGTGATGATGCTAGATCTGCTCTGGCCGCTTGTTTGAAGGAGCTCGGGCTGGAGTATCTACCAGTTATTATCACTACTTTGCAATCTACCTTAAAAAGGGGATTTGAGATGCATGTTCTGGGGTACTCTGTTCACTTCATCTTGTCGAGCTGCTTTGTGAATGCTGCAAGTGGCATGTTGGACAAATGTCTCCAGGACCTCCTACTTATCGTGGTGAATGATATCCTGGGAGATGTTTCAGAAGAAAAAGAAGTCGAAAAGATAGCTTTCAAAATGAAGGAGACGAGAAAAAGGAAGTCTTTTGAGACTCTTAGATTAATTGCCGGAAATGTGACATTCAAAAGTCGTGCCATGGAGCTTCTCGCACCTGTTACATCTCGTCTTAAGAAGCATATTACTCCGAAAGTCAAGTCTAAGTTGGAAGGCATGTTGGAGCAAATAGCCGGTGGTATTACTTGCAATCCGTCCATTGATCCAACTGATCTGTTTGTTTTCGTTTATGGTCTTCTAGAAGCAAGGCATGCTGAAGATATTGATCGCGGTGACCATGCAGATTCTTCAGACGAGATTCACGAATCCACGGCAAGCAGTCAGAGGATAACATCATCCAGAGCTGATCCACATTCGCAATGTTCGCACCTTATCACTGTCTTCGCCCTCCGGGTCCTGCACACAAGAATCCAAAATGAGAAAAAGAGCAAGAATGGTCAGCTGCTATCTATGGTAGATCCTTTTGTCAAATTGCTGACTGGCTACTTGAACTCGAAATACGGGGAGGTTATAGCAGAATCTCTTAGGTGTCTCGCTCAGCTTATCATGCTACCGCTGCCGTCGCTTGAACCACAGGCTGAGCGTATAAAGACTGCCCTTTTGGATATCGCTGGAAGTTCATACAATACCAACAGTCCTTTGATGGAGTCCTGCTTGAGATTGCTCACTTCACTTCTGCGTCACACCAAGATTACCCTTTCAACCAGTCAGTTGCACATGCTGATTCAATTTCCTTTGTTCATTGACCTGGAGAAGAATCCTTCGCCGCTTGCCCTTTCGCTTCTATTAGCTATTATAAGGCGGAAGTTAGTTGTGCATGAGATTTATGATATTGTCAATGTAGTAGCGGAGCTGATTGTAACTACTCAGGCAGAAGACATCAGCAAGAAGTGCCGCCAAATTTTGTTGGAGTTCTTACTTCATTATGATCTGAAGGAGAAGCGGTTGCAGCAACATATAGGCTTCTTGCTCAAACTTTTGGGGTATATTTTTCCTATCCGCGAGGATCTGTTATTATTGTTGTCATCTTTGCTTGTATTACGCTTCATTCTTTCTTCTAGCTGTCTGATTGAGTTACTTTTCAGGTATGAGCACCCAAGTGGACGCGAAGCTGCTCTTGAAATGCTCGATGCCATTTTACATAAGTTCCCAAAACCTGTGTTGGATGAGTGGTACAGAGAATTTCTTCTTCATCTGGTGCAGTGTATGGCTAATGATAGTAACAATAACGTTCGGAAAATGGCTGGGATGGTTCTCAAGCGCCTTTTTCACTGTGTGAGCCCGAAATCACGCAATGCCATCATGGACTTTGCCCTGCATCTTTATTTAGGCAATGCAAACAAAATGTGGAGTATCGGGGCACAGGTAAAGAATCATTTATTTTTATGGCACGTAAACGATGCAACACAACTTGCGTACTTCCATCGTTTTGACATGGATAACTAAGAAATATATTTCCATGAAAGACAGGGTTCAAAACATGATTATACCACTGAAATGTGACAGCTTCAAATATAGTAGTGGCGTTATGTGCAACCTAGAAGAATTATATACCATTTGAATGACAATCGGATCTTTCAAACAATTATTTGCCTAATTTTTTGCAAGTTGTTGACGTGAGGGTTTTTATTATGTTCGCAATTTCTGATGTGCCCTGTATTATGTTGTTGCTTTAGGTGTTAGGTCTAACGGTGGAGGTACTAAAGAATAAGTTCGATCGGAAACATATCTCCGAAATTATGCCCGCCATTGAACGTTTTTTGCAATCAGCTCCAGCTGTGGTTGCTGAAAGTGAGCCAGAAGTCAACAGTTCTTCTGTTCATCAGTGGAAAGCAGCATATTACTCGTTGGTTCTATTGGAAAAGATCTTACAAGAGTTTGATGGATTATACCTTTCCAGGGATCTTCAGGTAAGTTTTATTTGTATTTACAGCTATTGACACACTCTTTGAACAAAAAACTGGTTACTTTTGTAGATCCTACTTACTTGTTCATTCTCTCCGAAAATTTCAGAATATTTGGTCTGCCACCTGCAACCTTCTGTCAAATCCTCACATCTGGCTACGCAAAAAGTCTTGCCGTCTTTTGTATTCATACTTCAGTGCGGTAGCTGCGAATTCCAGTAAGAAAGATACTGTAAAGCTATTAGACGACTACTATCGTATGAGCCCGGGTAGGCTTTTTGTGATTGCCGCATCTCTCTGCTGCCAACTCAAGACATTGGCTGGTGATGACGATATCGACAGTATTGTCAAACAAACGCTTACATTTGCAATATGTGGGATACATGAGCAGAGACGTGTAGATTATTGTGATTCGGATGGGTTGGAACTATTCCACTATGCATTTTCACTGCTTGACCCCAGAAAAGGAAACCACTGTTTCTTTAGATTCAAGTCTGTCATAGATAAAAAGAACAATCAAGATGATGACAATTGTGAGGATCCTCAACATTTTCTCATATCTGATCTGCTCAAGAAGATGGGAAAGAACACTGTTGAAATGGAGTCTTTTGAGGTTTGTCAGATTCCCCTTTTTTTCCTGTAATTTCATTTTATTTTTCTAGCTACGAGTTATGTAGCCTCTGATGCACATGTCTTTCCATTCGTGCAGATGAAGGTTATTTTGGAAACGTTCAAAGCAATATCTCAGCGTTTCGGTAGTAACTGCAAAGAGTACGCGTATCCTCTTCTGCTTCCGCTTTACAAGATCTGCGAAGGACACACTGGAAAAGTCATTCCCGGTGAGCGTTTAAGCACCGTTGTCTGTCCATTTTCATTGTAAAAGATTTCAGAGGCTGACTAGTTTGGTTTCAGACGATGTGAAGCAGTTAGCATCTGAAGTCAATCAGAGCATGCGCGAGGCGCTGGGCATCCAGCACCACGTGGAAGTGTACAACCGGATAAGGAAGGATCTCAAGGCGAAGAGGGATAAGAGGAAGCAGCAGGAGAAGGTGATGGCTGTGGCTGACCCGACTCGCAACGCCAAAAGGAAGCTAAAGCTCGCCACCAAGAACAAGGCGAACAAGAAGCGCAAGATAATGACGATGAAGTTCGGAAGGTGGTCGTCAAATTGAGATGCCCCAAACCAAATCCACAAGTCTTTAGATTTTGTCTGTCATGCAATGCAAAGCGGTGGAGGTTACTGGCCAAGAACTGGATGGATGGAGGCTAGCTAGAAAAGCCGATATTGTTTCCAAAAATTTTGTTTTCACATAGGAGGAGAGTCTCACATGTACATGTGAGTTTTTGGTGAGGGTTTGTAAATAAATATGTAATTTTATTAAACTTTTTTCTTATAATTGAACTAATTTTATTCAAAATAAACCTGTTATTTGATAGATCTTTGGAAGAGACCAAAATAGAATTTGCTCTACTATTTTTCCAAATCAAATAGATTTACTGTGAATTGTAATTCAAAAGTATTTTTCATTTTGATCTCCCGTGTGATTACTGAATTTATTAATTTACTCAAGATTAACTTTCGCAATATACAATAGTTACCCCAACCATAATAACATCTGTTGAAAAAATTGTTTTGCACATGAAAAAAATGTAATTATTTTTTTTATAAATAGTGAGACTAAGTATATTTGTAGAAATAAAATAAAATAAAATAAAATAATGCAGGTTGGATGCTGACATAGTGGTTTGGCTATAAATTACAAATTGGTAATTATTTTATTGAGATTCGGGGTAGATTTTTATATTAAATTATAAATTATATAATTTCATCGTAGAGACCAAAAGGGATTATTAAAAAATTACAAAGGAAAGATAATAACCCTCTTTAATTTCCAAGTTTAGGATGCAAATTTTCCTATATAAATGTGTGCTTTCGTTCTAAACCACGTTGTTTTATATTTACTATTTTACTTATATTTTTTATAACCTCAATCTCAACAGATTTTTTGTTGAGGTTGAGATTATGAACCGTATAAGTAAATCGTAAATGTAAAACGACTCCATTTTAAAGCAACAACACTTGTCTAAATGGATGCTCCGAGTACACTCATGAGTGTTTGCCTTGTTTATGATGGTTTGGAAGATAAAAAAGAGAATATCACATGTATATATATTCCACTGACGGATCCATAGATAAGTACTTATAGAAAATATGTTGTTTTGCACCAGTGTATTCATTTTTCTTAATTACTTCATTAAAATTATTAATTTAATTATCTAGTTAGTTATACTTTTAATTAAAAATCACAATTTAATGTCGCTTCAACCTATCTTATTTCTTGAACGCTAGCCCGATGGACCGGAGATTGTAAATGATATTGTTAGCTAAGGTTTTAGACCGAATCGAGATGAAGATGATTAAACACATAGTACATACATGCTTCAAAATTTGACAATAAAGATGACCTGCTACATAAATGAAGCATTGAAAATTTGAAATTGAATTATAATTGTTGAGAATTGACTATGTTCTTAAAATTAATTGAGAGTTCTTTTCTGTTGGAGGGTCATGTGGTGAGTTCATTTCAACCAATGAAGAAAGGTGTAAACTTTCTGATTACTGAAGGGAATGAACAAGAAGATGACAATGCCTTTTTAGATTTGAAAGCTGCATTCAGAAGTGGTATGAAGATAAAGATATTTAGATGGGGTAGCAACTCGCACTCACAAGGGTCTCTGCCTTCTCTCTAAAAATCAAAACATTAGATCCAATTTTGGTGGGGGAGGGGTGAGGCCCCTCCCCTCACACACTTCCTTTTTCTATCCTCTCAGATCCAACTCTCTTCTTCCCGTGCAACCACACCACCTCAACTTCCTCACCTCCACTTCTGCCACCCTTTTTTTGTACATAGGCGCAGACGTGCGCGATCCGGCTTCTCCCTTCTGCATCGCCTAGTCGCTCTTCCCTCGGTCCAGATCGACTCCCGACTCCAGCAGCTCATTGTTGGTGCTCGTCAATCTTAGGCCGTCGCCTCGCCCTCCGCCTGCCTTGGAGTCCTCTCCGTGTAGCCATGGCAGCGTTCTCGATTCCAGACCCAGAGTTTTCTCCCTAGGTGGCCTATTTGTCAGCCAGAGTCCGCCCAACGCTCCGGTCATGCTGAAGGCGTTCTTCTAGCCCACCTTACTGCCGAATATGGAGACATTGCCCCTGTTGCCCGATCAAAATATGGATCAGATCTGACAGATCTGGAGCTGAAGCTGCGCGCGCTGCTCCCCTCCCGGCTCGCATGCATGCCTTTCTTGGCTCAGATCTGCTCCTGATCTGTTAGGCTCGGCTCCCCTCTTTCTGACGGCTCCATGGTGGCTCGAGACAGGGAGACTCCCTCCAATCAACGGTCCGAGACTGTCTACACCAGCCTCTATTTTTTTTTTTTTGGTTTTACTACAGAAATTCTGACTAGCCAAAACCGGTCTTCCGTGCTGATTCGTCGGCCGAGGTGGCTCCAGCCTTGCTGGTTGATTGTTTTGGGTCCTCTCCTCAGCCAGCCTAGCCCCCTCTGCCCCATCGGGTCCCCTCCCGATTCCCTTCCGCTCGTCGGGGCTTTCACTTTAAAATCGTCAGGAATCCCGCCTGAGACTTAATGCCGACATGGCTGTGGGAGTGGTTGAATTCAGGCCCGTTGTTCCGCCTCGATCCTTGAGTTGATTGTTTTGTTTTATTTTATTTTAATTTAAATTTTATAGAATTTTATTTTAGAAAAAAATTGTAGAAACAGTAACATATTATTAACATTATAGCATAGTTATCGGATCAAACCGACCGGTTGGACCAAGAACCGGACCAGGTATTGGTTCGATTTATAAATTTTCTCGGTCTGCATTATGAACCAGATAAAACCGAAAAATTGGACTGGATATATGAATGAAAGTAGGCTTAACCTAAATCCAAAATATTATTTTCTTAAATCATGGCAGCTAAGGCTCGAACACAGGCTTGCTATAAGTTAGGGAAACACACATACCACCAGATTATCGAATTATCTAGTTAAAACTTCAATATTTTACATATTAACTCTTATATATTATAATAATTATATATAAATAGACCGATGGTCGAACTGATTTGGACCGCCGGTTCGATCGGAAAATCAGAAACCGAAACATGACCGGTTTAGCCTCCGGTCAGGTTCTGATAACTATGCATGATAGGATATTATCACCTAATTTTACCATTTAAGAAAATCATAATTAATTAATTTATAATTTTTATTCTGAAAATTTTACCAACTCTATGAAACGGTTCAATGAACTTATGCCACAAAAGAACATTGAACCGTTTCACAGATTTGAAAAAAAGTGTAGAAAAATATGAAGTAAATAAATATTAAATTAAAGATCAGGCTTCACAACAAGATGCGAGCTCTTCACATATGAAATGGTTGAGACATCCCAATCAAATGCCTCCTTTTCCTTTCTTGTGTAGCCTAAGTCTATAGATAAAATTAAATAACACCATCAAATCTCCAAGCATAAAAGAAAACAAATGATCATACCTTCCATTAGTTGATCGGCAGCTGCATTTCTCAGTAGAAATTTCATGGCTTCTCCCATAAACTCTTGGACATAATCATTGGGTAGTATCTTAAGTTCATGGTAACCATACAAAGAGCATACATATTTACGGTACATGATTTTGTTTGAAATCGCATCCGGCGAGGAGTCTTGATGATTTTTTTTGAACTCCAAATTTTTTTATAAATGAACCAGTGAAATATAAAATTGCCTCGCAACTAATGGGATTTATTCGTCGAAAAATACTAAGACGCTGTTTGGTTTAAGAAAAATTTAATACAGAATTTTTTTTTGTAAAAAAGTGATATAAAATTATATAAAAATTATAAGAAAAATAAAAAAAATTGTTTAAATCAAAGAGAATTTTATTATTTTTTCAAAAATTTCAAGAAAAAATAAGATGAAATTTTTGATAATTTGTTTCCCTGAACCAAAGCCGCTCAAAACTGTTGTCACTCCTCCTTAATATCAAAGCTAACAAAATTGCAAAAAGAAATAAAAAAAATTTGGACTAATTTATAACTAGTTGATATTGATTCATTAAATACAACTAATATTTAAATTTATTGAGTAATAGGGTTATTTGAGTATGAAAATGACATGTTTTGTTTGTGTAAATAAAATGGTATCGCTTAATTTGATAATAAAATATCTACCACTAAAGCCATGATGGCTAGATCAAGATAAAACTAAGCTTAAGCTTACACTCGTATTGGATATATTTCAAAAATTGCGTTATGAAGAATGAAAGATAATATTTTTACGGGCACACAAAATATGACAAATACCAGCAGAGACAAATAGAACACATACTTGCTTGAACACGAATGATGAAAAATTTCTGGAAGGCAACTATGAAATTAACTCAGCCCATGAGGGGAATGAGTTAGGGGTTGACAGAAACATAGTCGAGTGCATAGATCATTAGGTGTTGAGTATGCTAATACTACAAGAAAAAAGTGATACAAGAATTCTCAATGCTAGTCATAAAGAGGGCATATGCCATTAGATATGAGAAAAAGCCCCAATAGTCTAGTCTTATGTTATAAATAGTTATGATTTTTCATTCTTTAATCTGTGTATATTGATCAAATAAATATAATAATTAAATATGAATATTCAAATTTGTCTAATGAATATAATTGCACAATTAATCATTATGTATCAATATATTGTAAAAAAAAATATATATCAATTGAATATAAAAATAACATTTATTAATTTATCAAATTTGTTTTCAAATCAAAATAATAATTTTTGTTTTCAATAAGTTTTGTTTTGTTATTATTGTTTGTATTTTTTACTGTTAATATTAGATTTGATTACATGCGTACTAAGTACGACATAAAGCGGTGTCGATTTCAAGTTTTGTTTTGTTATTATTGTTTGTATTGTTTACTGTTAATATTAGATTTGATTACATGCGTACGAAGTACGACATAAAGCGGTGTCGTTTTGAATGAAATGAGTTTACAATGGTGTTATTATGATTTCACCGAATGAATGCCGTAGATGCCATAAGACAACCACTGTCATGCCAGGGCATCTCACACCCCAAGAATCAGCTTTCTGACCACACTGCATTAACAAAAAACAGGGCAGCAAGAGTTATATTTTGAATTTATGGTATGGTTTATGGTGCAACTCCACTCAAATACTACTCAGAATATCTCACTTGAAACCATTGGTCTTATTAAAATTTTTCATTCCAAATCGATTAAATGCAGATTAACTGGTAGGCGGTATTGAAACGTTCCGCCTATCTGATTAATTGTTTAAGACTTAATTATTTTATGAAAATAATAATTTTTAAACATATATGTTTTAATTAATTATTAAATTAATTATTAATTTATACAACTCTGATTAACTGCCTGATTAATCATTCCGATTAATCACTAGGCATTTGTGTTCACCGCCTAACACCACCCAACACTTTTTAGAACATTGGTTGAAACTCACATGTGACTTCCAAAACTAAGGGTGATGGAAAATAAAATCTATTACTGTTGTTTCCACAATAAATTTAGATGGTGGAAATTGTATCTGCAATCCTTATGACTTAGCAAGAATTGCATACATTTGTGTCCTCATGTCACAATGGCCTATTTCTCTTGAACGGCTATTTTCAGAAGTCCAGAAGGTACAATAACAACAAGTCATGCTTGATTAAATTTGTGGGGGCATTGTGTATAATTTTAGTGGAAGTATTATTTATACCTAGTGAAGGTATTATTTAACAAATCTTTCACCAAAGTATTAATAATACTTTCTTTTTTTCATAATATTTTTTTTTTGTGTTGATTACTAATTATCTTGATACTTAATTTTCTACCAAATAACTTCATAAGTACAGAATAATTAGCAAATGTTCAGTATTTCGGTCTAACTTGATGGTGTTGGGGTGGGACTTCAAAATTCAGATATGGGAAGTTAGGTTTGCGGCGAAGCTTCAATACGTTGGAAACTAGGGTTCCCAACTTTGGTTAGTTGAAGATTCTAGCAATGTAGTTTTCATAGATGTTAGAATACTTAAAGCAAAAAGTCAAGTGATTAAAGGAGTTGTGCTGTTGGACTCAAGGATTGTCCAAAACACAGATACAAAAAGTGTTAGGAACACATTCTTAGAGTTTGAAGCATGAAGCAATGTCAAGAGTTGAGACAATCCCAATAACATCATTAAGTTAACAATAATCAAGGAAACAAGAAGCGAAGACATGACTCACATAAACATATGGTTTAAGATTGAGTGAGCATAGACTATATTGTTACGTTCTTATGGCTTAGTGTTGGAGCATTAGTTGTATCATTTAAACTACTATTTGAAAAAATCAAAAAATAAATTATTCCATATGTTAGTGATGCTACAAAAATATCATTTGTTTTGCCGGAGCACCCCCTAAATCTACTTTGCTTTCAACGTTCAACTCTGAAACTTAATTTGTTGTATTTCAACTGAAATATTATTTAACAATAAGAGAGAAGAAGGGAATGAAGGTATAGCTGAAAAGGGAGATCCGACTTTACAAATATCTTCCGCTTAAGCCCAGCCAAGCAAAGCTCGTACTATGCGAATTATATTACCACTGAGGAGGGCCTTCAGCAAGTTGAGCTTTCCTGGTGAGTAGGGTGGATATCTTGCAGGCGCATCACCAAAGAAACTTCTGTACAGAACTCCCTTTTTATGGCTGAAAGCATCAAACGAATGCTTGCCGTGATACGCACCGATGCCACTTTCCCCAACACCTCCAAATGGTAATGTATCAACTGCAAGCTGCAAGTCAAAATCACAAACCATGTCATCACATTAATGAGGTGACACTGAGCTCAAATGCAGTGCAAAGACACAGTTCAATAATAACTATGTGGCCAGTGCAGTGCGGAGATCACCAACAGACGAACCTTGTGCGTTTCACTATTGTCCCTATTTTATTTGTGATTTAGTGTCAGCAGAAGCAGACTAATAATTTGAAACTTCGGGATGGAGACTTACATGTAAAGCAACATCATTAATCAGTAGCCCCCCTGCAGATACAGATTTAACAAAGTGCTCTTTGAGCTTCTTGTCATTGGTGAATAAGTATGCAGCTAGCGGCTTGGATCTTGAGTTTATGATGTCAAAACTATCTTCCATTTTCTCAACCTGACAGTGCAAGAAAAACATGACAATCCATGAAGCCCTTGCACATTCAATTTTTATTTAATCAGCTAATTCTGCACATGACTGCTTTTTTGCTCTGTGTTCCATGTTGTGAAAAAAAACTAGGAATATTGTTTTGGTCCCTACCGTGGTAATAGGCAGAAGTGGGCCGAATATTTCCTCACTCATGATCAACGAATCTTCTGGGACATCCAGTAAAATGGTAGGAGATATCTTTCTGTAGATATTGCAGACAAAGTCAGAAAAAACTGGATGCCTAATTTGAAGTTGTCTAAATATGATCTCGAACCAGATAAAATAAAGCTTACAGCTGAGATTTGTCCTTTCGACCTCCATGGACTATCGTATTAGAAACCTTTTCTTCATCCAAAAGCGTTGAGAGCCTCGAAAAGTGATTAGAATTGACAATGCGAGATAAGTCCTTCGATTCCAACGGATCCTTGCCATAGCACTTTTCCAATTCCTTCTTTAAGGCTTCAACCTGAATCAAGATTGACATCAAACAACAACCATCAGAAAGACCCTTGTTTTAGAAATAATGTGAGCACTCGAATCACATATTGGGCATACCAAGGTTGGAGCATAATCTTTTGTTGTGATGATATAGTCAGGTGCAATGCAAGCTTGCCCATTATTGCATCCCCATTTTCCGACAATTATGCGCCGGGTTGCAACCTAGGGTATCAA
>NQLW01000082.1:550208-572623 GCA_002312845.1 Kalanchoe fedtschenkoi
TAATATAATTTAAGGTATTTCATACGACAAAGTCATGTCTTATTCGACAAATAATATAGGATTCACTAGATTAAGATAATCTAAAATTATTTTATTCTAATCCGTGTTTCGTAGACCAAATTAATAGTCGGATAAGATAATTAATAACAGTCTAATGTATTCGGTTACAAATAAAATAAGTAGTAATAATCCTTAAACATCAGAATTATTTATCCATTCAAAATATGTGGGATTATTTATCATACGATTAATACCAGACTACTACCCATTTGTTAGCGTGTGAAAGTCTGATAGAAAGAAAAATAATTTTAAAAAGAACTTTTATTTCATCCGTCCAAACACTTTGCTGCCAAATAAAAATTACATAGTTTTGAGTTATAATAATAAATCGTCAGATTTTAATGAGTATTTTTTTATATTATTTATTAAACTGTACAAATACACAGTGCTGATTTATCATAAAAAAAAAATCTTTAACATGTGATTTGACTATTCTGAATAAACATTCTTTTAAAAATACGAGTCATTGAAAAATAAATAAAGGATAAATTGAAATATACAGGAGGAGCATAGGTCGGTTAACCGAACCGAACTGAATTAACCGATTTTTAAAAGTCTCGACCGATAACCGAACCGAATTATATGGTTAACCGATAATTCGTTTAATTCGATTATCGGTTAAATATTCAATTAACCGAAATTAACCGAAAAAAATAAATATATTTTAAAAATCATTATATTTATATGTAAAAAATATTTCCGAATTAACCGAACTCAAAAAAATTTATTTCAATAACCGAACCAAATTAACCAAATTTTATTCAGTTTTTGACCAAATTAACCGATTCACAGATTTAACCGAACCAAATTAATTCAATTCGATGAATCAATTTTCACCGAATAATACTTTCTCCTATACAAATGTTACATGAATCCTATCTCAACATATCAGCCTCGCTTCAATCTTAATTTAATAATTTGTTTTTTTGTTAAAGAATGTAATCTTTATAGTTACTATGTTTGTCACTCTTATTTATTTTTCAAAATTTCCAGATATTATTATAAAAAAAAAAGTTAAAGCTAGAAATTTGAGACTTAGTTAATGATATTTGAGAAATTTGAGACTTAATAAAAAACAAAACTTACTTCTGACTTAATTAATATTTATTTATAATTTAATAATGTAAATGTAAATTTAATAATATTATCTACCTGTACAAATAAATAATTAACTATTTCATTATCATAAATTTATAAAAAAAACCCTTTAATAAATAATAATAATGATAATACATATTTCATCGGCCATTAATATTAATACTATTTTGCCGAGAAGAAACATTTCCGAGTGGCCGCTGACCGGCCCACTGACCGGGCGAGATGTGACGTGATGCTGGCGTGCCTGCAATTCCTAATTCCTGCAACAACAACACGCTCTCATTTTTCTGTCACGGGCGTGTTTGTCTTGTTACAAAATGAGAGCATTTTGATTTATTTATTTATTTTTCACTTGGCAGATGAAATTTGGCAACCAAGAAAGAAGAATCATAAATTACTTGTAATAATATTTTTTTTAATAATAAAAAATTGAACAATTATGCTGGATAATTTACCCTATGAATAATTATGCTGTGGCTAATCGCAAAAAAATTTATACATTACTCACAACACCTCAAGTTTTATCCTACTAACTGACAATTATCAACATCTCAAGTCGTCAATGTGTTCGGACTCTGTTGCACCACGAGGCGTTATCGTCGAATTGTGTTGTTTGGTCCTAATCGGACAGTGTATTCCGTTCAAGGCTTATAAAAATAAAACTCAAAAGGGGTCCTAAACTATCACCACTTACCCAATTGCGGTCAGAACTACCACAATTTTCAAAAAGGGTGCAATGAAAAAAAATTGGACTGATTTTCTAAAATAAAATTTACCATTACATTCCTAAACAAATATTATTACAAGACTTAGATTTGTGTGCGAAAATTATATCGTTTGGTTATCAAAATAAATTATATCGTTTTGTGCACATAAAAAAAATGACGTCTTCTGATAACCAAATGATATAATTTTCACACACAAATCTAAGTCTTATAATAATATTAGTTTTGGAATGTAATAGTGAATTTTATTTTAAAAAATCAGTCTAATTTTTTTTTCATCGCACCTTTTTTGGAAATTGTGATAGTTCTAACCGCAATTGGATAAGTGGTGGTAGTTCAGGGCCCCTTTTGAATTTTTTCCCTAAAAAAATATAGAAAATTGAAGAGAGTAAATTCCGTTCAAAGTTTGTCACATGATCGTGACGGGTGCACACTAAAGTGTGCAAACAACTTGCCATAAAAAATGGATCGTTGGCGTTAGTTTATATCATCTTTCCTTCACATTTCTACCGCTTTTTATGATAAAATTTTATGTATTTTGGGTTGTTGGACAATTAAAATACATTTGTCTTCAAAAACAATAAAGGAAAAAAAAGATAAACTATTCTCAATTTATAGAAATGTGATTATTACTTCTAAATTTTAAAATTATAGATATTTGTGATTGAGGGGATTCTTTAATAAATTTTGCATTCTTAATTACAAACTTCAATCGTGTTGTTTGATTTACGCTGAAACCCGTGTAAATGGAGAAATAGAAAAAGGAAAATCTCAAATTAAAAAAATTTATGTGTCAAACGTCTTTCCGGCTCGTCCCATCGGCGTGTCCAAGTCTCTTAACCTCGATTCCACTTAACTTTCTATCTTTATGTCCATTGGCACGCCCAAAATCTTTTACTTCGTCATTCATATTGAGCATAGTGGTATTATCTCACATCACCATTAGAAGCTCTAAAGTCATCTCAATATATAGTTGGACTCACTCACTCATTATCAATTGATTTTGAATATGGATCCGACTTATCTTCAATAATCTCAAGGATCGAATCTGCAGATTCATTTCTCTATTTTATATAGCCTCATAGGTTACTTTTTCTTGCTTGTGTTTGGATTATAGTGTGGAAAACGTAATTGAAACTGCAAACTTACTCATCTGGAGAACCCAAGCTTCATTGATGAACAAAATAGCTCAGCATTAACCGATCAATTACAGAACTATTTATACTAGACGAACAGAGGCTAAGGGAAGAAGGAGATCAAAATGACGACGTTCTTCTTCTTCCCTAAACGCAGCGCAACACAGCTTTAAATTATCGCGCCTTCCTTCATCGCTGTATTGCACTTTCCTTCTTCTCCCTTTGTACTGGTGCTGCTCTACATCCCATCGCAGCTCTGGCCACCTCTCCGTCCACCTGGATCAGGCTGGTAAGACCCCCCCTCAAGATTGAGTCGATAAAGGTTGAAGAGACCAATCTTGGACAACAAATGATGGAATGGTCCAGAGGACAGAGGCTTTGTCAGAATATCCGCCTTTTGATCAAAGCTGGAAACATGATGAAGACTGATAACACCATCTCGAAATTTGTCACGAACTAGATGACAATCGATTTCAATATGCTTTGTCTGTTCATGAAAGACTCGATTCCAAACAATAGCTATGGCCGATTTACTATTGGAAGCAATAGAAACTGGAAGAGGAATTGACTGATGAAGGCCCTGAAGCAAGTTAACTAGCTAGATGATTTCACAGGTGACGTTTGCCAAGGCTCTGTACTCTGCTTCAGCGGACGAACGAGATACACTAGGTTGCTTTTTACACTTCTAACTGACCAAGGAAGATCCAATCCATATGCAATAGCCTGTGACTGACCTTCTAGTGACTGGACATGCTCCCCAGTCAGCATCACTAGCCGCTGAAATGGAAATATGATTCTCAACAGCATAGAAGAGACCTTGACCTGGAGCATTTTTGAGATATTTGACAACTCGAAAAGCTGCCTCCATATGAGCCACAGTTGGTGCAGATAAGAACTGACTAAGGCAATGGACTGTGAAGCATATATCAAATCTAGTAATAGTGAGATAGACCAATCTCCCAACAAGGCGGCGGAATTTATCAGGATCTGCCATAGCTGGACTTTTATCAAGGGCAAACTTTTGATTAGAGTCCGTAGGAGTACTTACTGGTTTGCAAGCAATGAGTCCAGTGTCCTCCAGAATTTCTAAGACATATTTCCTTTGACTGAGATGAATTCCTTTTGATGATCTGGCCAGTTTATTCCCAAGGAAGTATTTAGTACATCCCAAGTCTTTGATTACAAAACTTTTAGCCAAAGAAGATTTGAGTCTTTGAATTTCAGTCATATTGTTCCTAGTGATGAGAATGTTATCCACATATACTAGAAGGATGATGATAGTGTCTTGTTGTTTGTAAACAAACTAAGAGTGATCAACTGGACTATGCTGAAATCCATAACAAACCAAAGCTGTGGAAAATTTGGTAAACCATTGTCTTGGAGCTTGTTTAAGACCATATAAGGATTTCTTCAGTAGGCAGACAGGTTTTGTAAACTGAGCCTTATTCCTTATCTTATATCCTGGAGGAAGAGACATATAAACTGTTTCTTCTAAGTCACCATGTAAGAAGGCCTTTGTAATGTCCATTTGAGTCAAGGACCATTTATGAGTAGCAGCTCCGGCCACCTCTCCATCATCTTACCAGCCTGATCCGGGCGGACGGAGAAGTGGCCGGAGCTGCAATGGGATGCAGAGCAGCGCCAGTACAAAGGGAGAAGAAGGCAAGTGCAACGCAGCATTCAAGGAAGGCAACGCAGCGTTGAAGGATGACGCGATAATTTAAAGCTGTGCTATGCTGTGTTTAGGGAAGAAGAAGAACGTCGTCGTTTTGATCTCCTTCTTCACTTAGCCTCTGTTCGTCCTGTATAAATAGTTCTGTAATCGATCGGTTAATGCGTAGCTATTTTGTTCATCAATGAAGCTTGGGTTCTCCATTTGAGTAAGTTTGCAGTTTCAATTATATTTTCCACATGGTATCAGAGCCTTGTTGATAATCTTGTGCTTTTGGTTGCTGATCTTGTCCTGCCATTGAAGCCTGTTGAGCTTGAGTTCTTGCAATTCGATTCGACTGTGATTGTAAAGAACTTGCAGAAGTAAATCGTAGAAATTGTGTTGATCGGTTAAATTTCTACTAGTATTCTTCGAGATTTCTTGAAGTTTCTAGACATTACAATGCCTGTTGTTAGTAATCTGCCTGAAGAATTTGCTGAGGTCGAAACTAATATTGAAGAAAGACCTAGGGTTTCCATTCAGGGAGGTTCGAATGAGATACTGAACAACAGACATCCATTCTTTATAAAAGCATATCAACACTTTGCTACATGAATTACTAATGTCATTCTCACTGGAAATGACAATTTTTATTAATGGAAAAGAGGTATAACTGTGGCGTTGGCCACCGGAAACAAACTAGGCTTCATATATGGGACTGTAGACGTTACAGAAGTTGAGTCGGAACTTTGGTTTGATTATAGCTGTTGTAACCAAACTGTGGTGGCTTGGATAATAGCTCACTTTCACCTGAGATATCAAAGACAGTCCTGTATATAACTGATGCTAAGGAATTGTGGGATGAACTTACATCCAGTTTTTGTGAACAAAACGGTCCAAGGAAGTTTCAATTGAAATTTGACCGATATTATTGCAAGCAAGGGTACTTAATTGTGTCTGAATACTATGCAAAGCACAAAGAACTGAAGGATGCAGTAAAGAATCTGGTCACCATCAGAAAATGCAATTGTTCAGTCAATTGCCACAAGCATCAGGATGAGAAACAAGAGGAGATTGAAGATGATGTAACATTATTTGTAATGGGACCCAATTCTCAGTATTTGAACATTAGAAGCACCATTCTATTGATGAAGCCTCTACCTAAGCTTGAAGCCATATATGCAATGGTAAAACAAGAAGAAAGGCAAAGACAGATTAACACCTCTGAAAATCAAGGTGCAGCTGCATTTTATGCAAAGCCTAACTTCTCTAAGCAATCTGTTAAACCTGAAGATCAAAAGAAAGGAAGTGTTGAATGCTCTTACTGCAAAAGCCTGGACATACAAGGTACCAATGCTACAAGTTGATTGGGTTACCTCAGGGGCACAAATATTATAAGCCACCAACTCCTCAACAGTTGGCAAATAGGAAGAAATTTGCACAACTACCACATGCTAATGCAGCAACAACTGAGGAATTTAGTGGACAGATTGAAGAACACCTTCCTGATACTTCTGCTAAAGCTGAGTCATCATCCCACCTGGAAACTCAGTTGCAAACTTACTCAAATGGAGAACCCAAGCTTCTTTGATGAACAAATTATCTAAGCATTAACCGATCGATTATAACTATTTATACTGGACGAACAGAGGCTAAGGGAAGAAGGAAATCAAAACGATGACGTTCTTCTTCTTCCCTAAACGCAGCGCAGCACAGCTTTAAATTATCGCGCCTTCCTTCAACGTTGTGTTGCCTTCCTTCAACGCTGCATTGCACTTGCCTTCTTTCAACGCTACGTTGCACTTGCCTTCTTCTCCCTTTGAACTGGCGCTGCTCTGCATCCCATCGCAGCTCCTGCCACCTCTCCGTCCGCCTGGATCAGGCTGGTAAGATATAGTTCTCGACAAATGAGCGGTTTTTTTTATAATTTCACAAATCAGGCTTTGTGGTTCCATATATTAAAATTTAAAGGGAATTGTCCTTTTCTTTTTAATAAATATTAATATTTTAATAACTCAAACATGTTTCAAAGTTGGTTTTTGGATTTTCAAACCCACTTGGGTTCTAAAATCATGAAAATGGGCATTGAAACATGTTTTACTTCTAAAACCAGGAGATGCCAAAAGGCTTTTCTAATGAAATCAGGCTCCACGAACCCATTCCCACAGGCAATGCAAAGTGAGTCTGATAAAGTATAAGACCACTTCACTTTGAAACATTTGGCGACCTTCAAGTCATATTCTTTTTGTCAAATGTATTTCGACTGAAATAAAATGTAAATGTTGGATTGCTAACTAGGAGTTGATAAAATGAAAACTCCAACATCTAAAGCTAACTAACCTACTTATCGAACCATCTCTTACAGACTTCATCTGAAACCTCAAAATCCTTGATCAAAGTCCAACACTATGGGATGCATGATTGCGGGCACCTCCGTGTTCATCGCCGCGTTTGGGAGAAAACTGAAACAATGATTACTAAAAGATCAAAATCCACATTGTTAAACATAAATTAAATAAAACTACACTTCCGCTCGTCTTATTTACCCACAAGGCTCCATTGTGGTGATGAGTATTCGCTCGTCTTTCTAACTCCGCACCGGATCTTCCAGAAACTCGACGTCACCCAATGACTTCCGGACCGGAAAATGACCGGAATGGACCGAACCGGACCGGACCGGACCGGACCGAAGGATTTCGGTTCGGTTTGCGGTCCAGCAATTTTCGAGATTCTGGTTTCGGTTCAGTCCGGATCGGAATGGACCGGTTTGGTAATTTTTCAATAAAAAATTTTATTTTTATTAAAATAATTATATATATCTTATTTAATATATAAATGAAATTATTTTTAATTCACACTCTAATACAATTTAATTAATTTTTCATTAACCCAGTCCAAACTGATCCGGTCCGGTCCGGTCCAGACTGATTCAAATCTGGTCCGGTCTTCAGTCCTTACCATTTCTCAATTTCGGTTCCGGTCCAAACCGGTTCCGGTCCGATCCGGTTTTGGACCGGTGAACACCCCTATGCACGACCTCATTAAATGATGCTCATAAGTTGATCGGCGGTGGGAGCTGAGTCATCTGGGGCTCCACGCTCCTTTCAGCTGACACGACCTGTAATGCGCGGAAGCGCGGCGTGCTGAACGGGATCAGAGACCTGGACTCACCTACAACTAGTCAATCCAATTTTGAGATTGGAACCGATAAGGTCCATCGAGCTTCTGAGGAGGACGAGCCCCTGGTAAGTTGGTGCTCGTGAATGGGGGCATCCACATATCTGGAGTGCCCTTTCTAAGTGGGGACTCTCCACACGGGGCCTTTCCATTCTTCCGGATTGAGCTTGAAGAACTCATGAGGGCAATTTATACAAAAAAACATATGTTCAGCAAATAAAGACAAGTTCAGCCGCAAATGAAGACAAGTTCAGCAACAACGGCTTCTATACTTCCACAAGTGAAAATAATATCAACAAACAAAATAAGCTCCAAGCATGAACTCACCATCATAAACTCAGCAAATAAGGTAACATAAATTTAAAAGTCAGCACCATTGACTCAAATAAGCTAACAAACACAATGAACTCCTAGGATTTCACATGTTCAGATATGAGCTCAGCGCCACGAAAGCCAACATAAAAAATAAGCTAATCAAAATTTGATAGTCTTACTTGGAGCTATCAAAGGGAGACAGGTAGACTGCGGAGGGGCTAGGGTTGGATGTGAGTGGCTACCGGATTCGAATGGGGTTGTATATCTGGCTCAATTAGGGCGGCGCAGGGAATGGCGACATAGGGGTAGTATGTGAGTGGCTGTCGGACTCGAGTGGGCTAGGGTTCAGGGCAGTCACCGGAGCAAACAGAGGAGGTGGGAAAAGAGAGAATGAGAAAAGAGATATGAGCTCGATTTCGGATTTCAATTTCCATCCAGTTGCGGCCATATTTGATCAATTTAAAAACTTGTCTGAAAACTAGTTAAGTATTATTTGAATTATAAAAGACTGACGACACGAAATTTGCTGAAAATTCACATAAAGCTGGTTGGTAATTTTTCCGTCACGGCTTTTTTGCCCGGAAACGCGTGTTTTTTGGTATTGTAATAAAGACTCAAAGAAGAAAGTCAGGCTCAATGAATCTGTGAATCAAATTCACGTTGCAGCTTCTAATGATAGCTTATAGACAATTTGGTCTTAGTCTTTGTCGGCCTTAGAAAAAAATTCTCCTCAAAAGCTCTCCAAGCTCACAACCAGTTCCGGCGCTGGAACTCTGAATGCAGAATTGGCGAAGCGGCGTCGTTAGATGATGGGCGCGTCGTCTGGAGAAGGCGGGCTCTCCGGGTGTGTGACGCGGCGTCGTTTGAGAAGGCGTGCGTCTCGTGTGAGTGAAGCGACGTCGTTTGGAGAAGGCGTGCGTCTCGGTCTTTTCCTTCGGGCAGAGCAGTCTCTCCTGCTCTGTCCTTCCTCTCTTCGTCGCCTATTTATACAACCTTCCACTGTAAATTTGAACTAGATTCTTCAGTAAAGTGGTAGTTATTTAGCTCGTGGTTCTCGCCTCTCTTGAAACCCTAAGTTTTCTCTCTGGAACCATTGCCTAATTGTGAGCCTGCAAATTTTTATATTCAGATCCTCAATCCATTCAACACTCTTTCTAAAGATAGATACTTGAATACTATGCTCTGTTTGGCATGCGAAAGAAAAAAAGAAGAAAGAAAAATGTTATAGGAAATCAGAACGAAACAGAATTTTCCTTGAATTCCTTTTTTTTTCTGTTAGGTATGAAAAATACCGAAAAATAAGAGTATATTTGTAGAGCAATCAGCTTACTAATCCCTTGTTAGTTTTAGGTAAGAAATTGGGTGGCCGTGGGAAGTTTTGGTATTAAGCAATTGTCGTAAATTTTATCCTATATTTGATTTAGGAAAAATGAGGTAGAAAAGAAAAAAAAAAGAAAAATTGATTTTTTCATGGATTCCACCTAATTTATTTACAGATGGAAAATTGTGGGAATATTATAAATATTCTTTGATTTGATTAATATTCTTTTAATCTTTAATCTAATTTTTCTTCCCCAACTTTTATTTATACCAAACATAAAATTGCTTCCATTTTTTCATATGATTTCCCTGTCCCTCGTATTTTCCTTAAACCAAACACAGCCTTATACTCCATGTGAATAAATTGATTTATTCATGGTCTTTTAATGTGGAACTGAACTCCTAGGGAGCTCCAAATTATGAGCTAAAAAGCATGAAAAAATTACCACAAAATTCAGACACTACTGGCAATGTATTCAAAACTCATTTATTCAACTAGGGAGTATTGGGCAGCTTGGTTCAAGCTTTCTACAGGGCTTCTAGTGTTCTTTTTTTCCCCCTTAATGCAACAAACTAAATTGAGCTTAACAAGCCATTTCTCCTTAAAAAAGAGGACTAGACAGGAGAAATTCTCAATTATTTTAAAAACATTACAAGGATTTTCTCAACATCATATATTACAATTGTGAGACCAGAGTTTTAAAGTAAAAAAAAAACACTGTAAGGGTTTGATTGCAAATAAGGGGTCAGAACACAAGTAACCAAAACCAGCTTTGAGACATAATGTACGCACCAATAGAATGCCTGTGAATCAAGACTGGTCCTCTGCTGAAGCCAAAGAAGTTGCATCGGTATTAGATGCTTGAGATTCTAGAAGCTGTATTTGGCGTTCAGCATGTTCTCTTTCACAGGCAGTGATTCCCATAATGATATCAAGCATGGTGCCTGTTGTGCCATAGAATACAAGAGGTGCAAGTGACTTGCGCTTGATGCCCACTGGAATGGCCAGTAAAGCTCCGGCTACAGAGAATACCCATGTTCCTAAAGCACTGCAGAAAGGTTATGAGTTACGACAGGAAATTATAATCACGTGCAGTAGAAAGCAGCCCTATTGGAAGTTGATAGCTTGTATCAATAAATGAAACACAAAATCAAATATTAATTGCACCAAAAAAAAAAAGATGGAACCATTTTTCTGCTCCTATGACCATGGTCCGTGATGTACGAAGGATCAACTATTTTAAATTACAACTATAAACAACACACCATCTGAGTAACTCTTTACAAACTCATCATGCGAAGTCAATTTTTCTTACATCCACGAAAGTTGTGAACATCGTCTTTGAGCACCATTTTAACTAAGTATGACCAGGTGGTTTGAGATCTGCAGTGGTGCCTGATAATTCTAATGTCCAAGGGTCAATCCTCTAGATGGTTGGATAAATTTGTAAAAACAAGGTGTATTCTTAAGTATCACCCAAGTCACTGAGCAAAGCTGGGAGATAAGATCAAAGACTATCTGCGTAACCGTTAAATGAGTTACATATTTACAGCCAAGCAGCTAACTGGTTAACAAGCCTCTGTTAAGTTATATAACTATTCCTGATTCATCAATGCAGCACCATGCAAACATGAAGTCAAAAAGCTGTTTCAACACACCTACATACTGAAAGGACATCGGAAGCTGTTTGTCAACTTCAGTAACTGCTATTAATATCTAGTCGACGACTCATCTAATACTAAATAGGTTTCCTTGTTTCTATTTTAAGCTCTTTGTATCCTGCCAGATAAACAGTTGACACAAAATTTTTGTGCCATTTGACATTCTAATCTCGCCCAAAAAAATGCAACTTGGAATTTTCGGCACATTGGTGTCGGTACAACATAGTATTACTCAAGGAACTCATCTCACGGTCATTGTTTCAAATCATCTCAAGATAACTTCCGATTCGCATCCAAGATAACACATTGGTGTGATTTTTTTTCAAATTTGGCCTTTTCGCTTCGTTCTCTATCATTTGTGAACCCCCGCTTCGTTTTCCATTCTGAACTTTTCGCAGTTCCGAACTGCGAAAAGCTCCATATGATTTTCGTAGATCACAACTGCGAAAAATCATATGTCCGCGAGAATTAAGTGGACAATGACGTGAAATATTTTTAGGGTTTCAATTTTCGCAGTTCAGAACTGCGAAAAGGTCAGAATGGAAAACAAACCAAACAGGGGGTCACAAATGATAGAGAACGAAACGAAAAAGCCAAATTTGGAAAAAAATCCATTGGTGTCGGGTACAACATAATATTACTCAGTACACTCTTAAATTTCTAAAAGGCATCAAATCGGTCATCAAACTTAAGCACCAAATAGAAACAAACAAGCAATCAACAGAGGCTGAGCGTACAACTTACTTGGCAACAGAGCACTCCTCTATATGCTTCACTTTCTCTTCACTGCCCATCTCAATCTGTTTGCTCAAAAAACGAAACCCAGATTTAAGATAGCGCAAATACAAGATAGGATAAGAAAAGAAATGAGAAACGCAAGTAGGTGATGATGAAACTGGTGCGTGCATCCATTCCAGAAACCCTACACACTCCATCGGGTGGGATGAAATTGAGATCGGAAACCTACCAGATCTGAGCTGCAGTCTTCTTCTTATTGTCGACTCCGATGGCGAGAAGAAACGGTTGAGCGCAGATGATAGATTGATGACGCCTTGAAGATTGAGTGTTCGATTTCTGTACGGCTTGAGACGAATGTGTTCCAGGGTTTGTCCTCGGAGAGAAATGAGATTTATTTCTTTTTTCAAACCGGCTTTGCTAAAATTAAATTTTCACAATTGGCCAAGGTCCAAAAACTGGTTCAAACTGGTTCACTTTTTGCCAAATTGAGACCTTTATTCGAACTAAAGTTTCACAATTAGCCTAGGTTTGAAAAATTTATCAAAATTGATACTCTTTGCGTACCGTTGTTTGAAACAAACATTGGATTTAAGCTCCGCTCTTATTTCAAGCCAATGTTGAAGGATGATTGGACGGCAACCGATCGAGTAGCCTAATCAGCACACGCGTGGCCAAGAATCAGTTTAGATATTTGTTGACTTATTTAGTAGCCATGCCAGCCAACAACTCCAACTGTGGCGATGCCGGTGTAGAAATATTAGAGACTCTTGATAATTTAGTGGTGGATGAGTATGAAAATGATCTGTTAGAAATTTTAGATGCAGATAGTGATGATGAGGCCTATGAGGCGGAGGATTTGGCCAATAGATTGTCTGGTGTGGAAGATGATGATGTTGAGCCTCATGATGGTTTAGACAATGAGCGTGAACCAAGTGAGTATTTTGAGAATTTCTAGTCTTCGAACCTAGTATGATATGATGATAACGAAGGCCAATTTGAATATTTAGATTATCTGGTCTTTAGTGACAAGTCTAATTGGGTTAACGAGAATGACATCTCATTGTTATATATGAAAGTTCCGACAGTGTCTAGATGCCTCGATTACGAGGTCGAATGTCCAAAACACCATAGCCACATATATTGTTTCCACATCTTCAGGTGCTTGCAACAATACACAATTGTCTCGAAATTTGACTTTTGAGTGTTTTCATATATGCAGGAAGAACTTCAAAACACTCTTAATCACCAAACAAGTGCTTCATTGCCTTTTGTCTCCCTTTAAAAGCTTTCAAATATGAAATATATATCCATTCATCTTTTTAAAATAATTAAATGTCCAAGCTATCAAAGTCCGCAAATTTTCCTTGACGAACTTGATCATCTCCCATCCAATGAAGTTTATATTGAGATGGATGTTATTATTTTGAATAACAACGGATTCGCACAAGTGAGTTCCATTGTACACACTCACAACGAACATCATTGATCACCTCTTTTAACAATTATAAGATGTCATTTGCAATTAACAAGTCCTTGTTCATCCCTTAGACACTTAAAATTGAGCAATTCCGGATTCAACTTAGCCACTCTGTATCCCATCCAGTTTTGCAAGGAGTGCAATTGATAAGCACGCACTAGTTTTTCTTCGGTGACAAATATCTAGCCTTTATAAAACTCATCATTACTGGACTTGTTTTATCAGTCGACGGAACACATTTTTATAGAAAGTGGAAAGGTACATTGCTAGTTGTGGTCTCCCTTGATGTTTAAAACCAGGTGGTCATGGTTGCATATGCTTTGATGGAAAATGAGAATAAGGATAGTTAGGAGTGGTTCATGAGTTACCATCAGATGGGTGAGACTGATGGAGATCAATTATATGTCATTTTCGATTGGCATGCGGGATTCTCAAAGCCATGATGATACTTAAGTGAGCTCCTCTTAGCGCACTATTTGGGATGAACATGATGTTGTTTTACGCATTTGATATGTTAGTTTCTATTAGTTTTTAAAATGTCACTTTGATAAACATGAATAAATGTGATAACACAGTCGATGAGAAGGTACATACACATACTTATATCGAGATCAACTAGACCGATATAGTCTGACTGAACTGTGTTAGGCACCATACACTTCAGAGTGATAGTAGAGCTTGAGGCCATTCTGTCTACAGGGAAACCATATATGACTACCGAGGCTCCACTCGTATGCTTCGGGGTGGTGGAGTGACACTACCCCAGTTATGTGTCTCGCCAGTTTGGTAGGTGGCCTCAGATACTGGATAGGTCACGCTTGGGGCACAAAGAGCTACACGTCATTTCCTAAAAGAACGGAAAACTAAATTGAACTGCGGAGCATACCTCATTAATTAATTGTCCTGTGGGATTCACGTCATGAGTTTATCATCCAGGGAGCTAAGTAATATGATTAAGGGGAAAAACCCAAAAGGGGCCCTGAACTACCACCGCTTACCCAATTGCGGTCAGAACTACCGTGATTTCCAAAAAGGGTGCGATGAAAAAAAAATTGGACTGATTTTCTAAATTAAAATATACCATTACATTCTAAATCTAATATTATTGTAAGACTTAAATTTGTGTGCAAAAATTACGTCATTTGGTTATCAAAAGACATCGTTTTCTTTATGTGCGCAAAATGATATAATTTATTTTGATAACCAAACGACGTAATTTTCGCACACAAATTTAAGTCTTATAATAATATTAGGTTAGAAATGTAATGGTAAATTTTATTTTAGAAAATCAGACCAATTGTTTTTTCATCGCACCCTTTTTGGAAATCATGGTAGTTCTGACCGCAATTGGGTAAGCGGTGATAGTTCAGGGCCCCTTTTGGGTTTTATCCCTATGATTAATAGTGCAGTATTTTCACACCTTGCGTATGAAGAATTTTGATACAAATCAAACAAAATTTATAATCGGTAAGACCGGGTTAAACACAAGGAACGATATGCTTATCTGAGCGCTGCAGTCGTTGCTTATCTATTCAGTTTTTTTATCATTAATTGGAGAGGATGGTGACATAGATAGACTAGTCATAGAATACACTTCACTTAACTATCATGCAAGTTCTACTCAAACAAATAAGCTAATTTCATATTCTTGTTGGATAGGTATGTTAATCAGATTAACATGCATCTTCAGATCGAATCTAGACCAATATTATGTTCCTTCATATTGATATCTTAAACTGAACATGAATATTGATAAGATGCAATCATATAGGATCCATCTACATTTGTTGGGTACTTGAATTCAGAGTAGAGAGCAGCAATTTATCCCATCTTTTCCATCATTAAGAAATTATCATGACAGAGCAAGAGTTCTCTCTTGTTGCTCATATTAGTTAAATAAGAGGTATAATAAGACATAAGTAAGAAACACAACTAAAAGATAAAAAAGTACACTTACTTGAGTCGAACATCCGTACATGAGAATTAAGGTCCATGAGCCCTAAGACTTGAGTTCACTACTTGCTTATGGTCTCAATTTGAGCCATGATGAGAAGAGAATCTCACTAAAACTAGCTCCTCTACAACTATAAATCTAAAATGATGTAGATAGAGTGACTCTCTACATATTGAAAGTGTGTGTGGAGTATGTCTTCCATGAGATGCTATGTGGCCCTTTTTATAAAACAGGAGAGTTGATTTTCGTGGCCTTAAAGAGGAGTCTTGAAGAGGAGGAGCCAAATCCTCCATGAATCATCATTCATAAAAGCTACAATTTGCTGCTTACTTGGTTAAGTAGAAGCAATAAATGTATTTATTTGGACCAAGTGAATTTCCTTCTTCATCATACTCGGGCGAGGCGGGGTACATGTTTTCTCGCCTTTAACCATCCAACGTCTACTTGGTCGAGTAGATCTCGACTTTTTGCAACTTTTTCAATTTTATACTTTTTTGTTCCAAATTGCTTCTTTTTCCTTTTCAACCCCCCTTTTGGATATTTTATGAGAAATGAGGGTAAAACACATAAAAATAATGTTAAATATATGGTTGGGGAACCGACTCAAATTGCTAAAAAATGTAGCCTTAAGTATGTCATATATTAGCTTGATCAATGATCGCACATATTTAAGGGAGTCTAGCGACTGGTACAAGTCCACTTTCCAGGTGCTCACTAGTGAGCGATATAATTATATGATAAAATTACTTTTAAACATTTATGATCTGTTTGTAATTTTATATTTACATGAATTTGCAGGTAAAGTCATCATTATGCAGATGTAAGGGAGTGAGTGAAGTCTTCATTAGCAACGCTAGTTAGCATGTGAAGAAGATCGTACATGGTCTTTTTCACAGTTGTCGTAGCAATCTGGAGGCTGTCAATGACGCTACTATGCTTATGATAGACCCTAAGATCATTCGACTCCCTTCAAATACCCTTTAATTGGATTTGTAACTCTGTAAATACACGTGCATAAATGTTACTAATATATTTATTTTAAATGTTTCAAATTTTCCACCACCTCTAGTTGTAGCTAAGTAAGACACAGAGTTAGATGATACTTAAGAATAGGAAGTCGACACCATATACAATAGACCCAAGTGCATGAAGATTATGAGTGTGAACTGTGAGAGTCAAAATGCCCCAGGTTGACAATGATCTGTTGGACTACACAGAGCTAGAAATCACCTAATTGACGTAGGAAGTGATTTGATACTAGATAATTATCTGAAATTTTTTAAACTTGATTGTTACTTTCAAATATTTCTTTACAATTGAAACTTTTTCTTTCTTACTTGCATGTGTCATGCATAAACTTGCAAACATGATGAACCATACGTAGCTGAATTGGAGTCTAATTCTTTATTCAAAAAAATAATTTTGAGTGATGGAAGAATGCCCGAGTGAATGAGCAAATCGTATAACCCAAAACGTACAAAAATCAAACTATCTAACTGTAATTTTTCTAAGTAGCATTAGGGTTAAGCCCAACCATTGTTTAAAACTGATGCAGGACTGAACCGTGGTTTAAAATAGTGATCTGATTGGCCAAAATTTCTCAAAGACTACGCCAAATCAAACCGCAGTCTGAAACTGGTTTTGCTTTAAACAGAACCGACGTTTGAAATGGCAGTTGGTTAATTATCTGAGACTTGTTCTAATCAATCATGCAACTTACTATAAAATATAAAATGGATCTTTAAATTTTTAGATATTATTTATTCGTATTTTCTTATTTTATAATTAAATATACAAATTTTATTTAGATTTCGTACCAAAAAATGTTAAACTTTTTTATCATTGTTCACCTTTTCATATTATATGGTGCACATCGTATTCAGTGTAAAAACATCTGCAGTCAAATGTTACATGTTCAATGCTAATTTTTTTTTATCATTGTTCAATGTAAAAAAATACATGTTTACTATCAAAAACTGTAAATAAATGTTAACTGGCAAAACTGCATACATGTTCACTATCAAAAAACTGTAAATAAATGTTCAATGCCAAAAATTGCAAACAAATATTCGCCCTTCAGGCCCTTTTCAGACAAGAGCTCTTGACTGCTCATTTCAAAACTATTCCGGCCTCGGGCAGTGATTCCTTTAGATAGTAGGATGGCTCCAAATGCATCTTTATTTATGATGACGGTTTGGCTCTTTGCATTCCATTTTTGGATGATGATATCAAAATAGCCTTCTTCTCCATGAACAACAAAAGACGCCCGGATGTTGATAGTTTTAATGCAAAATTATTTAAGTGTACATGGTTCATTATTGATATGGACATGTGTAGAGTTATCAAGACTTTCTTCCTCAATGGGATAATGACTCAGGGCTTGAACTCAACATTATTAGCTCTTATTCTCAAGATGGAAGCCCCCATTAGTGCTAATGATTTTGGACCAATATCTTTATGTCCTAGTATCTACAAGGTACTCACTAAACTTCTCATTATCAAAATGTACTCTTATGTGAAAAGGTTAGTGGGTTATGAGCAGACAACTTTCATTGATGGTCAGAGTTCATAATATTCCTCTAGCGCAATCTCCGATCTCAGGTTAATCTCATAAGAGTATCTCCCCTAGATGTTGCCTTAAGATTGACATTTAAGAAGCTTCAAATTCTATTAGTTGACACTTCCTTCTTTAGTTGAGGAAGCAGTACTATGGTCTTTCTCCTAATTTTGTCAAATGGATGATCGGTTGTATCACAGGTACACGCTTCTATATTGTCTTCAAGAATAACATTCAAGGTTATTTTTTAGGACAAGTTAGTATTAGGCAACTGTCCTTTATCTCATCATCTTTTATACATAGTGATGAAGTTTCTCTCTAGAATGCTCAATTTTTTTTTTCAATCCAACCTTTTAAGTTCACCCAAAGGGCGCCAAATTGAATCTGAATCATCTAATTTATGCTAATGATATCTTTACTCTTTTTCATGGTGATTATTAGTCTATCGATCTAGTGAAGGAAGTTTTGGATGCTTTCGGTGATGTTTCAGGTCTCAGGGATAATTTCTTTTAATCTAAGGCTTTCTTTGGCGCGCTTTCACTAGCAATTGTAGGACATTTATCTGATTTAATTAGCTTCTCTCGATGGCAGCTACCAGTTACGTATTTGGGAGTTCCCCTACATTCCAAGTTCATATGATCACAGGACAAGGCTAATATTCTGGATTCTATTAAATCTTGAATCAATTCATGGGAGAATAAGCATTATCTTTTGCTACAAGAGTGGTCCTTCTCAAATTGGTCCTCAATTGTCTCCAAATTTTATGACATAAAGCTTATGGACCCAATGCTACTCTTAAAACTATTGCTTGCATTTGCATGAAGTTCTTATGGCAAAATGAGTCTAAATCTCTAATTAGACGGACGCAAGTCCATTTTCTAGCTTTCTGTGGTGGTCTCGGTGCGGCAACTTATATTAATTCAGCTATTTTTCTCTCACAAATTTAGGACCTCCATCTCAAGTCTTATTCCTTTGGATTAAGTGGATGCATTCATCTAGCTTCCTGTGGTGGTCTCAGCGCGGTAACTTACATTAATTCAGTTATTTCTCTCTCGCAAACTTAGGACCTCCATCTCAAGTCTTATTCCTTTGGATTAAATGGATGCATTCATATATCATCAAATCGGGATCTTGATGGACTCTTTTTGAAGAAGTATTATATTCATGCACAGTGAAGCAAATGCTTTAAATATATAGACTTAGTCCGGGATTGCTGCTCTAGTGACTAATGGTGCTCTTTTATGAAAGATTTCAGGTATCCCTTTTTTATCAAAATTAGTTTACACTCATCTGAATAGGGGTCATTAAAAGCCCCCTTGATTTCACATTGTATGGAATAAATCTCATATCTATAACATAGGTTCATGTTCTGGCTAGCTTGTTAATATAGACTGCCCTTGAAGAATAGGCTGTTGAGGCTCCGTCTTCTAGATATTTATTTATGCTAACTCTGTGATATGTATCTAGAATCTTTTAGATCACTTGTTCTTTCAGTGTTAGCATACTTAAGAACTCATCATATCAGCTCTCAAGTTATGTCTTTTTCAGCCTTCTAGCTCATTCTCATCATGAGCCCATTGATGATTTCATAGTCAACCTCTAAAAATTCCCTTCTCGAGTTTTCAAAAAGGCCTGATTTATCTTTATCTCTACTCATATCTATCGTATCTTTTTTTTAAAAAAGTCAAAAATAATAAAAAGGCTGTAGCCTACATCCAAACATATAGCAGCTCAGACAGTCAAAACAAGTGACGGCTCAGGGAGCCTCAAAAATGCACTCGGACAGGCTAAGAACTACGGCGCGGTTGTAGTTTATCTTGGTCGAGAAGCAGGACTGTGGAGATCGGAAGAGCGGCAAGCTGACTCCAAACCGAGGGGATAGCATTACGATGTAAGGATGACTCGAGAAGGTCATGAGCAGAACCATTACAGCGGCGGGGAGTCTTCTTGTGGCTCAAGATGGCTCTTCTATCTGTGAAGGACCTAGTGCTCCAATGAATATTTAGCGAGTGGTCGAGACTATTGTCCCACTGGAGCTCCAACTACGACACACGGAGGTCGGCTGTGAGATCATGGAGGAGGAACAAGAAACCTAGGATTCCATCGAGGAAGGAGTGTGGTTGGATTTCAGTAGCGAATGCTATGATGAGACCGCCAAGGCAATCTCTGATGATGATTGCACCGTATTGCTGATCAAACAAGATTTGCAGTGGCTCCAGTGATGGTAGGAGCCTAGATGATGCTACTGCGGGGCCTAGAGGATGGTTTCTTGGGGGCAATGCCAACTTTCCTAGATGATGCTACTGCGGGGCTTAAAGGATGGTTTCTTAGGGGCAATGCCAACTTTCAAGAGGATAGCAACATCCTCTAGTGGGGTGGGAGTTTTTGCGATGAACCCATCCATTCTGGCATGCAGGATAGTTTCATTCTCTAGAGCTCTGCCTCGATTGGAGGAAGGTCCTCTCCATGCATGGTGGCACATCTTCTCCTCCAGATTTCCTAGGTGCCTATCCTAAAGCAAATGGTCTTGAGCCTCTGCATTCCGACATGTGGTTGGGCTTTATGAACCAATTCAAGGCCAGACTTTAGAAATCATGATTGGCCGGCAATCCAACCAACTCTCTGAGGGTACTCCAAATATCTCTAGCCACATGACCATGCACGAAAACATGTTTAGAAGTTTCAGAAGCTCCCTTGACGCAACATCAGCACTTGCATGCGATATGGATCCCAAACTTCATTAGGCGATCATCCAAAGACAGCGCGTTGTGTCTGATCTTCCAGAGCACCCAAATAATCTTCCTAAGTAGTGGCTTGATCCAAATACAGCTCCATGTTCTGCTGTGCAGGGGTGGGGATCCTTGGATTGTCTAAAGATTTTTATTGTGACTGTGACCATGCTAGGCACGCTTATCATCATCTGTGGAAAGGAAGAGACTACTTAACTTTGCTCTGGCATGAGGAGGCAGTAACGACATAATAGTAGCCTTAAGCGCGACGTCTTGGATCACCTAATGGAGTGATCATTGATGTAACTGGTAGGCCTGGGCATGGGAGGGAAGCATCTTCCATAGAGGACAATCACCCTTCCCAACAATGATCATCGGTTTATCATGCAGGTCCTCCATTAAAGTCCTAAGAGCTTTCCACAGGCCAGTGCCTTGGCCGATCTGCTGGTAACCATATTTGGAGGCCATGAAGCTTGCCCATGCGAGCTTTCCACAGGCCAGGCCTGAGCACGGAGAGGCGCATGCGAGCTTCGCTTGCAGTGAGGACATCATGGTCTGTAACCTACAAATTTTTAAACCTCCTTCATAGATTTTTTTTGCAAATCTTTCCCACTGCATGCGACTCTCTCCGTTCCAAAATCGAAGAGGAAAGCAACACTGAGATGCTCGATCCAACGAAGAATGCCTTTCGGGACATGAACAGCAGACATCAGGTGAATCGTCATGCAGCAAAGAACGGCTTGCACAAGGATAAGCCTGCACCCCACACTGAGAAGCTTGCATTTCCATTCTGCAAGTCTGAAAAACCACCTTAGAAATTATATCAACAAAGAAAGTAATCTGGGGCCTATCTTTAAATAGTAGAACTCCAAGATAGGAGATGGGAAAAGCAGCAGCCATGAACGATTTTACGACAGAACCGATCTCGCATATGGAAGTGGGAATGTTTCTGCTAACGAAAGCCTTTGTTTTACTGGGATTGAAGGCATGGCCTGATGCCTGATAGAAGCTGTGCAATATCGACATAAGGTTGCTCACTGAGCGGGACAAGCTAGAGGCGAAGATTATGTCATCTGCATATAAAAGATGGGAGATGCCTGCGCGCGATATTCAGCCATCCTGCTCCGCACGGATGGGAGCACGGCTAAATGGATCCATGGAGAGAATGAACAGGTAAGGCAAGAGCGGGTTGCCCTGACAAAGACCCCTGAGAGATTGGAAGAAGCCATGGGATTCACCGCCCCATTTAACAGAAAAACAACAGCCGGAGATGACCCCGAAGGCGGTATCTACTGCTTTCTCGTCAAATCCGAATATGTTACTTCCTTAATTAGGACTTTCCTTAATTAGGACTAAGACTCCTTACTTAGTGTCGAAGTCTTTTGGGTGTAGATTCGCCGAATGAGGCAGCACACCAACGCAAAACCTACAGTCGCACGGGGGCGAGAGATATGAGACAATATCGATAGTAAGGGGTTGAGACGGTTACAAATGTAACGCTGCCCATTTATATATACATAATAAAATAATTTTATTATTTGGGCTGAGAACATTTGGGCTGAACTTGTAAAAAAAAATAATAAGAAAAAAATAAAATAAAACCCTAAAGAGAAGAGTGCCGCCTGCTCTTCTCTTCTCCATCGAACCCTGCCCACTTCATCTCATCCATAGCGATGGAACTTCGAATGTTTTCGGTCCGTGTCCACAACTATTCATGACATTGTCAAAGCGAATTTATGGATTTGGAGTTGGACTCTGGCCAAGATCCCCCAGCGGAAGGTGCCTGGTGATGAAAAAGGCCAGCGATGATAAAGGT
>NQLW01000082.1:584714-596519 GCA_002312845.1 Kalanchoe fedtschenkoi
TGTTTTTCTATATTTATGTCATATGTGGTGCACAACTGAACACACTAGAAAACTGATTTGGTGCACTAAGATAATTGAATTTAAAAACATGAGTTGGTGAACGGAATCAGCTAGGGAATGCTCTAAAAATAAAAAGGAATGCATTCTTAGTGAACAAAAAAAAAAGTTAAGCAATGTAAGATAGAAAAATATATAAAACTTGTTATAAACAAACAATTATTTTAACGTACATCGTCAATATTTTACATGTTGGTGCACCAATTCAATCTTGGTGCACTGGTGCACAATTTAACATCAGCCCATGGTTTGATTTTTGGTGTACAATCCAAATCTTCGATACATTTGTGTCGTGCACCAACCGTCTGCAATTCTTCAATTTTCTTCTAATTAACGAAAGTAAACCAGCGGACTCAGTAGAGGAAAGGTCGGTGGTGCATCTCCATCTCGGTTGCCACGAAAAAAAAAACCAAATCTTCCCGAGAACGACAGCTTCAACGGCGGAAGGTCCACCTCTCTTTTTCCTCGCGTCGTGGCTTACACAGAAGAGAAAGTGGGCGCGTGATAAATTGGTTAATGGGAGGAGTGATTAGTGGGATTCGCCAGTTATTTAAAATTAAATTAATGGGATGAGATATGTTACCTATTTTATCTCATCATCAACCAATTAGTCTGTTAATGTCAATTATTAGCTTTAATATTCAATTAAATCTGGTGCATTGATTTTATGAAAATCAACGATCAGATTTGGTTCACAGTTTACAAATCCAAACAAGTTTTCACCTGATCCGCCCCCTATATATATATATATATATATATATATATATATATATATATATATTAATTTATTTCTTATCATTTTCATTTAAACTCAAAATATTATTATATACATTAAAAACCTTATTAAAATATATATTATACATAATCATATTTAAACATGTGAGTATAGTGATTTTGTGGTAAAACTACTAACCTTGCAATTGAAAACTCCAGGATTAATTCCTATTAAATCAATAATAATAGACTTTTTGTTTATATGACATGATGATGGTTTGGGATCCGAGAAATTGTGAGCCCTGGCCATCACCCAGCTCGCCCAACCCCAGAGCCGAGCGTATTTGTCTGCACCGAAGATAGTTAATATGATCTTGAGCAATATAATATGAAATAAATCATTATATTGTCACCTTTTTTTTCTGTTTATGGACTAAATAATTAAAAATAATTACGATCAATTATGACGTACATTAACTATTTTCCCAATTGTAACGTAACATAGCCTAAAAAGACCAAGCATATCACTTCCTCAGGAATCGGTCCATGATGATATTAAGTTATTCAGCTCACATTCGCTAGAATAAATGGATATTTTATGTTTAAATGAGTCATATGAGCGTGGAGAAGTTTACTATAATATAGTGGGGCACGATTTATTTATAGATTGGACACTTTATAGCCATATGTCCCAATCATGTATTATGAATGCATTCAAATAGAAAACATATTCTCATACTGCGATCTTTGAGCAAGTTCCACTAGTTGAGTGTCTCATAAAAATGTTGTGCAGATATTTTGTCAATTTGATCCGATCCTAATCTGAATTTTTATCTTACTTTACTTGTAGTAATTTAAGCACCACTCAATGTTTCAATAAATAACCTTAATATTAGATTCTCGGGTCCTTCAACAACTTGTTTATGCCACATTAAACAAATCTTGTGAGATTTCCAATTGGATGAAAGAGTTGCCACCGCTTGTGACTTACTCTGTGTCTTTGGATCTAATATAATCAATTGTTATAATCTTTCCAGACACTAGTCAGCGTATAAATTTTAAAACTTCAAACATAGTGAATGTTTTATGTTTGAGTAGACTTCTTATGTAGACTATTGATTATATCTTTAAAGATCATATTCTTCTATTCTACTACCTCATTAAACTGAGATGAGTATAGTAGCGCCTCTTCATGAATGATATATTTTTTACAATATTCAATAAACAGACAAGAAAAGTGTTCACCTTCTCTATCAAACCTCAGACGTTTAAAATTATTTTCACATTTTAGTTTTCAATCTCTTGGTTAAAAATAATAAACTTTTAAAGGCCTCATCCTTATTAGATAAAAAAATATACATAACAATATTTGATGTAATCATCAATAGAAGTAATGAAGTACTCTTTTAATCCCTATTCAGCACTTCATTATTTTTGAGTGTACTAAGTCAAGTATTTCAAAACTCCTTTTAACTTAATGATAAGATTTCTTGCTTAATTTAGATTCAACACATATTTAATATTATTCTTCTTTGTAGTGTGTTTAGAAATCACATTTAAATTCATCAATCCGGTTTACTAAATCAAAGTTAAACATCATAGCTTGCTATTCTGCATACATGTAGTCTATAATATGTTTGCAACATGACAATAGCAGGCCTTATTCAGGAGAAGTTATTTCAATGAGTGAAGGAGAAAGTTTACATCTAATTTGCAAAAATTATCTTATAGATATCCCCTGACAATAAAATTTTTTCTACGTAGGATCATAACCTTACAGTTTTGAAATTAAAAAATAAACCCTATTTTAACTAAACTTTAGTGAAAATGATATTTATTGACCAACAACATTTTTCTTCCTGTATAACGTCTAGGACGACATCCATTTTAGGGGTCGGTTGTAGTCAAAAATATTTATATCCACTAGATCTGGATCAACACGAGGAGCATTAGACTTATTAAAGAATGTTTGGTGTTCAAAGCAATACAAATGAAGTTTTATTGGAAACTACTTCATTTAAATCATCCATTTTTTTATACTCATTTAATTTTAAGAATAAGTTTAAACAACTTACTTTGCCAAATTATATAAGAGAATAAGTTGTCTCAGACAAATTCATACTTTAATATATGACTTCTAGGTCTTTGCCTGAAATGGCTACCAACTACATTCATTTCAATGATAATTCATCCCTCAACAATGATTAAATGGGTGAGATATTTTACTTTTTACACGCAAGTATTTAAAATTACTATTTTAAATTCCTGGATAACCTCTTCTTCTCATATTTAATGCCCGGACTGGATGACTACAACCAGATTGCTCACTCAAATATTTAAAATCTAATAGGTTGAGGGGTGCACATACTTTCATCATGCATATTGATAAGACCGTTGTTGAGGTGTTTTATGCAAATAAATTTATAAATCTTCCTCACTAGCAAGTAACAAATCAGGGTTAATACACGAGGATAAGAGACCTGCAAAGTTAGTAACTTGACAAAGAAAAAGAAACTAAGATACAAATATAATTATGCAGGTTTGCTAAATTTAGTTGGTGGCCTACAACACTTAAGAGAAGAGAAATCACAAGGACAGATGCGTAGCTCGGCTGATTAACTTGCAATTGTGTTGATCATTGATACGGAATATGAAAGTCATATAATAACATAGGTTGTCAATCTATCTTATGAAATAAGATTCATAATAACATGCACTTTATTAAGAATAATAATCTCACAACATCTATACACAAGCATAACACCTGGACTACACAGGAGAGCACAAGAGAGTTTAGCTACACATAGTAATGGATGGATACATAATAGAATTTACAATCCCTAATAGCTTCTTCCTTTATTTCTTTCTTCCCTCTACTGAATTTGGGAGTGAAACCCGCTAAAAATTAGAACTTGAAAGAGGAAGAGAATACTCAAAGAGGATGCTGGTGTATGGTATGTTGAGGCACACTTGATAGAGGAGGCGAAGACCTCCTTATATAGGTGTGAGTGGCTTACATCTTCAGCAATGTGATATGCATGAAATTGATGTATATCTTATGATGATTATCCCCTAGATACAATAGGATTCGGACTTGTAGGCTGAAGAAGAACTCTATTCAAAATAGAAGTCAAATTAAGAAACAATCTATCAACTAACTTTGACTATCTAGCTAGCAGAAATTCATCAAGATTTAAGGATTCTTTCTTTTAAGAAAATTGTAGATTTTCGTTTCATCTTTCTATGACAATTTGAATAATCTAAATCAGACTTAGGATATGGAAGTTATGGCCCTCAAAATTACTAAGTTCTGATGACTCAGAATTAAGAAACTGCGACTTGTCATGCGCATCAAATGCTCTCCTGCGTGCGACCCCTGTTAAGTCAGTGATTCTTGCTATTTTCTTCTTGTGCCACGTGTATTTTCCTCACCACGTCATCGCGTGGGTGGTTGATATCTCCAGTGCGCGGCTCTGCACTCAGCTAGACAATGGCTTTTGACCTTCAATCCATTTATGTTCATCTTTTGCTCTAAAAATCTCATTTTTAGCACATTTTCACATTAAGCCCTAATCGCTCTGAAATATGAAACTAGCTAAACCATCAAATAACACTCTCAAATGATCAAGAATTAAGTGAGTTAAACATATAATAAACCGAATAGTTTGGTTTCATCACATTTCCTCTAAAATAAGGCTTATCAGATCAGTAAGACAGTAGTAATGGATACACATAACAAGAGTAAGAATGACAAGGAACATTGTGAATTAATAACTTCATTACAAACTAAGCATGAGTTCATAAGAACATGGATTCAAGGAACAAAAACTATTCACTCGTGGCTACTATTTAAGTAAAAAAGAGCTAAGAAAATCTAACTAACTAGCTAAGCTAATATTGAGAGAGGTGGAGAGGTGATAAATTAAATTCATTATGGAATATGGACAGTGAGGAGTGCTTATATAGTGAAGGAAGAAGTAGTAAGGACTTTGCATGTGCAGGGAATCCTTTTATCTTTGGATTCCTTCATTTTTAAGGCCATCAAGTTTACATACTCGATCCATAGTCACTTGAATCACCTTATTTGTTTTAATTCATTTTGCTTTTGTTGTCATTCAAGTCCTTCTTTTGAGTATTTTGGCCCAAATGAATAACAAATACACGTAACGAAAACAATGGATGTGAGAAACGAGATATGTTTCTAAGAAATGTAGACTTAAAATGGACATATTTTTCCTAGTTATCTCTCATAATAGCTGGATTGTGATGCACATTCTCCAACATTAGTGTACTAGTAGATGGAAACTTCAAGTTGATTGTTCCCGTCCCAAGCATGTGTGCATCATTAGCATCATCCATCTTTACGTATCTCCCATGCACTAGCTGATAAGATACACAAAGTTTTTTTTGAAAATGTTTATGTACATTAGCTCCAGTATTAATCAATTACTTAAGCCCACGTTTGGTAGCCCGGATTAATAGTCGGATAGGATAATTAATAATAGTGTAACGTGTTTGGTTGCAAATAAGATAAATATTAATAATCTCAATAGATAGATTCTAGCTTTGAACATCAGGATTATTTATCCTTCCAAATTATGTGGGATTATTTATCCCGTTACTATTAATAACAGGACTGCTACCAAACGTACCATTAAGAGGTTTATATTTATATATTTGAAAGTTTAAGTATTGGAGTTTAAATTTATTTGCATAAATGTGACCCAATGATGAGCATTTATCAAGTAGGCGGCATTGCCAGAGACCCATGTAATACATTGATGTTGATAATTCACTAGTTTTAGTTCAGTTTTTCAGTTTTGTATTTTTTTAGCCGAGCGCACAGTCAGGTAAACCGAGCGCGCGATTAGTTGTTTTAAAGTCAGTTTTAGAGGCTCTCGCGCACGCGGTGGAAGTTATCAAGCGCATGAGAACAATCTATTTTCTGTTAGACTTGTCAGATTGCTTACTCGCTTGCATTAACCTTCCAGCCTAGTTCTATTGAGTCTATGAATCCTAACTTTCAGGATAATCCATTCAGATTCTAAAAAATGCGGAAGTTTTAATTCCATAAAGAAATCCACTAGCACGAGAAGCAGCTACAGCTAACAAGGCCGCATAACCACCGCAACAACAACCAAAGAGAAGGATGTTTAGGGAGCTGACATCTCCAACCTTCCACTAAATCGTAGCTTCCAATTCTAAACTGATGGACAAAGTGACGGACGAAGAATGAGAAACCAACAAAGGAGACGAAGACGATGGGGAAGGATGGAAGGTAATATAAAACGACGCCATTTAATTTATTTATTATTTAAAATATCATAGTGTCAATCAATATGTTATTGGGTAATGGTAAATTAATTTTTTCTTAAAAAACGGCGTAGTTTTAATTTTTAATCATCATTTATTGCATGTTATTTATATATTCTTAAAATCATTTAATTTCACGTAAAATAATGTGATTTTCTATTATAGCAAACTGGCTTGGCATTATGGGCTAAAAATCCAATATAAAATGTGCTGTATTATTTTCAGAATAATTTTTTTTTATGAAATAAGATAATGAATTGATGAATATTTTAATTTTTTAACAAACGTATTAAAAGTATTAAATTAAAATTAAAAATAAACCTACACAAAAATGTAAAAATTTAGAAACGAAAACTCCAGTACATTTTGGAAGCCTGGAGAAGACGACAACCAGCCACACCAGAAACTTCCGGTGAAGAATTTAAAATCGATTCCAAACCCCAGAAAACCCAAAATCAAGAGTAAATTTTCAATAAGCATTCCGAACCCAGAAACAGAACAACGAGAAATAATCGTTGAAGATGTTCTTTTTCTTCGTCGGAGGATTGGAGCAGCAAGTCCGTCAGGTCCTCAAATCCAATGCTGCCAGATGCATCAATTGCGGATCGACAGCTGATTTAGTCGACTACGAGAAGGTGCTCAAGATGTTCTTCATCCCCGTCTGGAGGTGGCCCGGGAAGGAACCGCTGATGCACTGCAGAGATTGTTCCCTGTTCTTCCCGCCGTCGCTGACTCCGTCGCCGCCGCCGACCAGCGCCGGAGCGATTGAGGATGTTGTCAAGTGCCGTTATTGCCATCGCGGGGTTGATCGGGATTTTAGCTTCTGTCCTTACTGCGGCGCCGCCCTGTGAAATGGTTGGGAAAAGCCAAATTAGCGGCGGAAAAGCTGGTTTGGAGAATGGAGGGTTTTAATCTGGGTCTGGGAACCAATAAAGTTTAGGGCTTTCTGATTTTCTGAACGGATCTGTGTGTGCCATGTATAGCTCTGGAATGATAGTGTTTGGGAGATTTATTAGGGTTTTGAATTTCAGTGGCTGATGGTTAATAAGGGTTGATGCTTTCTGGATTCTGAAATGAAGTTCGATTATGTTGCAACGTCTGCAAAGTTGAGCAGTGAATCATTTTCATATCTACACAATTTCGCAAGGCTTGAAAAAATTCCCCAGAGGAGAAATTTCTGATCTTATTCACAGACTTTGAGGAAGATACAAAATGTACAGCTTGATTCTCTCATTTAACAAGGAGCTTCCATAAAGAGAACAACTTATTCACATTCCGGCTCAATCTTCTTATCACTCTGGCTATTTTTTTGTCGAATTTCTGGGAATGATCAGCAAATGATTTCCCACAAAATTGTCTTCAGGTTGTGGCTATGCACAAGGAGGTTCTCACTTCTCTCAGTCAGTGAGACCGGCTGGCTGGCTGGCTGGTTTTTGGTTCGAAGCTGAATGAGAGGGTGAATGGCAGAGATGTGAGTTTAAAAAATATGCTGTTACTCGAAGTTGAAATCATTTGTATTTGAGTTGCTGTAGGGTAATTGCTTCGCTCCTTTGTCTACAGCGTCTCTCCATAATCTGTATCTTACACCGAGCTTATCATACGCCACTGGCAAGTTCCATATGTTTGCGCCGTTGTGCATTCGCTCTTGCTGTCCCACTACTAGACGCAGATCCTCATTTAGCACCTGCAGGGTTCAGGACAATATATGTTACCTGATGACACCCTGAGTGGAGAAAATATTTGAAAAGACGTGATCTTTTTCCCTGCTGCAAAGGAAAGGATCTGAGTAGTTTGATAGACAAGGTTCCCGTAGAATGTTACCTGTTCAGCAAAATGCTTCCATAGATGCTCCATGAAAGGGATATGTTTGAGAATAGGAGCGAAGTCCAGTGACATTCTGTACAACAGCCTTGTTTTGTTTCTTGACGAAGGCAGGCACACATGTAGTTGATGAAGGTGCGTCGTGCACTGGTTTGTGCTTTGCCCTTCTAATTTTCCAGGCTTCGAGATTCCAATGGTTGATAGAACCATACAAGGCGGTCTGAATTCCATGTCTATTGGATATGGATCCCAGTAACCTTGGAGGCTGGCTGATGGCGTCAAAAATTTCACCAGGCTGCAGTTAACCAGTATACGAGCTCGTTCAGCTGTAATGTATTAACGAAAATGTTTAACATAAACTATCGACTCTAACAGGGGCTTACTCTGGGACCTTCCATCCTTTAGCGAAAGTCGAAGTGTGGGTGAAGGGGGCATGTGCCAGATCCAAGAGGTTGTCTAGAAGTAGCCCATGTTCCACTGGAAGTTCCATCACAATCTGTTATTTCCAAGGAAAGCATAACGATTATGTTAGCCTCCAAACTCCCATTATTTAGTATTGGAGACATTAGAGTTCTTAAAAACTCAATATGCAATGACTAAGGTATCATACTTCTGCATGAATTGTGAACCCTGGAGGCGGCTGTAAAGATGGAATGGTCGCTGCCGGAGGATCACTTCCAGGCCATATCCAGATCATACCCTCATGCTCAAAACAAGGGAGAGATTTTATTTTGACGTTGAGTAATTTTGTTGATGGCATTTTCTCACAGGTTCCATCTGTAGAGTACTCCCATCCTGTAGAAGTACAAACGAAGAGTTTCATATATTTGAACTGCAAAGAATTTTGCCTGTATTGGTGTTGCTTTTGGTTTTACCTAAAGCGTAAATATTTATCTGCTACTAACCATGGTAGGGACACTGGATACGCCCTTCGTTTACAGTGCCAAGATCGAGAGGGCATGCTCGATGCGCGCAGGTGTTCCTAACACATCCTGGTTTACCATCTTTTCCGCGGAATATGACCCATGGTTTCTCAAAACTGTCAAATGGAATCTGAACATGACATGATCTCATATTATTCGCCTAACTACGAGGAATATAACTGAGAGGTGCTCAAAATGCTTCAAAAAAGTATTCTGAAAATTACCATGGTATCCTCTTTGAGGTCGCTAGAGAATGCAACCGGGTACCAGAAATTCTTGAGGCGTGGATGATAAGTTTTTACTGGACCAGACACATTCAATCCTTTCCTGGATGTTTTGTTTTTTGCAGTGTCTGAGGATTCAGAGGAAGTGCTAGTGGAAGGAGGTGATTCTCTATCGGACTCTACTACAGCTCTGTCCTGAAGTAGCTTGTCGTTGACCAGTTCTTCCATGTAAGCTAGCTTATCTAAAGCAGCGGATACTCTTGCTTCAGATATGTGTACCTGTTAGTTGATTACAAGATCAGAATATAATAATTATTTACACCATTTTATATTCTGACAAGTTGCGGAAAGTTCAAACCACAAACCTGTTTATGCGCTTCTGCTAGTTCATTTTGCAACCCGGCGAGCTCCTTTTTTACCGTGCCTATGGACTTGTACTCCCGGGCTAGGGGATTCAGAACATTCACCACCTACATCAAACCGAGAGTCATAAAAATCAAAATATTTCAGGCCAAACGGCACTTCGTCAGGCCATAATGTGGATGGATTTCAAATAGAACTGCACCTTTTCATGAAGGAGCATGATTGTTTGTAGATCTTGTCGTGCGCGCCAATCACAGTATTGAATATCGAATTTGACCACTTCTAGCGCTTGATTTGCATCCAGGAACTTCCCTTTACTCTGCGGAAATTTAGATCTGGGATCCTCTACTTCAAATATAGAGTTCCAAGGATTCTTTTTCTCTATAAGCCCACTTTCATCTCCAAGTACTGCAAATACTCTGAAGGCTCCTTTTATGCCCTGTTATTTTGTCGGTTCAAGAAACATTCTCAGAACTTTTTTTTTTCTTTTTTGCAACGGCAATGGCATCTCCCATAAACAGAAGGATACCGAACCTTGAGAAACTCAAAAGGACTAAGCAAACACAAAATTCTAAAAGCCATAAAACTACTAGCCTACCATGCCAAGAGATCAATGCATCAATTAATTTTGAGCTGGCTACAACTGCAAAAGTTCCCTCAACCCCTATCCATACAGTATTTACCATTCTAAATCTCAGATAATCCTTCAGACACCATTCTCAGAAACATTTACCACTCACTAACTTCATGTCAAGTGAACTAACTTTCACCAAGGCTTGAATCCTTTTACATCAATCAAAAGCTACATAGCTGGAAGCTGACCGGATCCTCTTTAATCTATATGCACCTAAATTCATTGAGTTAAATTTTCAGGACAAACTCGATTTTCAGGCCAGATCATTAGCAACTCCTTTTGCCATTCTCTCTGACTGCTGCTAAGACAAGTACCAATGCTCAACCTGTCCTGGAACTTGCAAGCTATATAGTCCTACCTCTTATTACTTATATTACAGGTGCCCAGTCTGAGGCACTATCAGACTATTCATTCTAAATGTTGAGACCTCCATAGTTCCACCTTAACCGTTCGCTTTGTTTGTGGACTAAAGCAGTTAAACAACTAATCAACCAACTTCCGAACTAATTTGGCATGATCTGCAGTCTGCACATCTTCTAACAAGCAATGCTACAATCCATAATAAAGCCTAATCTTAATTCCTCAAAACAAGTTATACTTTTGACACGCACTTCACCACCAATGTAACAAATACACAGCTTGCAATTCTAAGTCCAGCCCACTTCATTTCAACAAAAACCCACATCAGAAATCCAAAAAAGTTCGTACCTTTCTGCAATTAATCTTGGATGGTCTGTACAGAGAGATCGGGAGTGATAACACTGCAGCAGTTGCAATCGTATTCATGGCGTATCAAAGCTGACCAATCCCTAGAGGAGAGAGATGAAGAACAGAGAAAGAGGGAAATTATGGACGCAGAATTTTACAAAACTAAAAAAAAAAAAGGAAAAATTGGGAGCTTTCTAGGGAGAGAGATTTAATGTTGATAAGAGGTTGAGCTTACGCGCGATCTCGGGTAGCCTCCCACCGCCGGACACGTGGAGGCTGTTGACACGTGGATTGCTTGCTCTTCCACATGTTGGCGTTAGGCCTGGTTGGAGGATCTTTGTGTCGAGTGCTTTGCGGAGCGTGTGGTGATTGGTCGCGTGGTTGGATATTTGGCCAGGTTGGATTGTTGAAGATATCTAATTCAATCTCTTTGCTTTGGATTTATTCATTTTCCTTTGTATTCTGTTTCCTTTTTTTTTTCCTATATAAATCTAAGTAGCTGGTATGTATATGTCCACAAGACTTGTCCTTCTCAACTCATTGTGAGTTTGAGATAGCAATTTTAAAGCGAATGCGAAATCTGAACTATAAGAATTTGAGAGTAGGAGCTGGCAATACGGGCAGAAAACTTATGGTTTTGTTCACGAGTTTGGAAGATTAGAAAGGAAATGATTTAGAAGAAAAAAAAGGAAAGAAAAGATTTGACTGGGAAGGAAAAATTAGGTTTAAGAAAAGAGAATAAAATTAATTAAATAATTTTACATATAAAAATAAAATGGAAGAACATAAAGAATTGAAGGGCATGATAGAAAAGAGAATTGAATGGAAGAACATACGTAATTTTACATATAAAAAGGTTGAATTGTAGCTGAACTTAAGGCTTTGTGTCCGAATTTGGGAAGAATTGAAGATAAAGAATTTGGAAGGAGAGGAAAAGAAAAGAAAAGAAAATAGAGGAGATGAAAGGAAAAGAGAAGAGAGGTGTTCATGATGAGTTTCGTGTTAATTTCAAAATTTAAATAAAGATAAAATGCTGCCTCCACTCTCC
>NQLW01000082.1:596928-630686 GCA_002312845.1 Kalanchoe fedtschenkoi
AATGATTAAATCAAAATAAATAATTGAGAATTAAAAAGAGTTTGCCACATAAAATTTTTATTAAATGAAGAATTGACACTACCAATATTAATGGTCCTCATAACATCATATTTTTATTTTTTGTAGCTAGTGCACTCATGAAAATTTTCACAATTAGTTGTTGCTGTTATTTTAAAAATATGGCAATTCAATTTTACTATTACTGTTGATGTGTGTGAAATATATGTTTATTATCATATTTAATTTTTTTTATAAAAATGAATACACAGGTGGATTTAATTATCATTCATATTTCTTGCTTTTTATTTATATATTTTAAATTAGATTAAAAAAATTAATAAGTGAGTAAATTTTGCGACTAATTCTTACTTAAGAATAACCTTTTAAGACAAATAATTCTGAGATAATAATAATTAGATAGAAAATTAGGGAGATAAGAAAAATTAAATTCAATGAAAAAAATATGGAATTAAGAATTATGGGCCACATGAGATTTTTAGATTCAGAATGTATAAAAAGGATAATATTCTAGAAAAACATTTATTTCAAAATAACATCCTATTAAAATGAAACCATATAAACAATAATTTATATTTAGTAATACCAAAAAGATTATTTTAAACTTAAATCAAATATGCGCAGTTGGCTAGCGCGTAGGTCTCATAGCTTTCAAGTTATACTGGGTTCGAGAGTTCGAACCTCTTTCACCCCATTATATTTTAGTATTTTAGCAATTATTTGCTTATAAATGAACAATTTTTTAAAATGTTTTTTCTTTTGATCGAGAAGTTATCTACTGTAAAATTAATGTTCTCAATATTTATTTTCTTTTCTAATAATCATTATACGTCCATTAAAATCTGATAATGTATATTTCTATTTTTGTTTTCTCTAATAGGAGTCGTTTAAGGTTAAGTTAATTGAATTAAGAAGATATTAATATTGCATGTTAATCAAATTTAATATGTATTTATTTAATTTATTTTATAAAATTTCATGTAAAATATGGTGTACTATTACTGTTGTAAAAAGAATTCTCTATGGATTATGATGTTGAAGTAATTAAATTTCTTACTTTTTAAGATATGTGAAAATGTTAAATGTGCACTGAAATTATTAAGTGATAAGTAAAAATGGATAAATAGATGTTCGTTAAGTAGCAAACCAAAGAGGATAGAGAGCATGTTATGCAATTTCTTGAGTGTATTAAGAGCACCCATCTAAATGGGTACTCTCATTTGGAAACGACGTTATTTTGATAAATTTGGTTCAGGAATAATAAAAAAAATAAAACTATTTTGATTTAGAAACTTTAAATAAAAATAATATATTTGCAAATTTTATAATTTATATTCATTTTATACATTTTTATTCAATAATTTTATTATGTGTACTTATAATTATCACAAAAACAACTACATTCATTACAGTTCATTCAATAAACAAGAATGTTCATCCGATAGTTTATTATATTTATTGAATAAAGATATACAGAAATAACATAAAAAAAAGCATAAAATTTATCAAATAAATTAAGAAATATCACATTTTGACTCACCCCTTTTCATATTCCTCTTTTTGTGTAGACTCTTACACAAAAATCTCTTTTAAGGCTTCAAAAGACTTTGTTTACTAAATATTACGTTCTCATATAAGAAGAGAAACTAGGTTTCAAGGAGAGCTTTCACCATCTTTCGACATCCGCGAGTCTAAATCTTGCAATTTTGAAAAGTTTTAAAGCATGAAATGTCTGTGCCGGGTTCTTAATTTTATCAACATTTACTTGATCATACAACTGAACCTTACTCAGTGTATTTAAAAGCATTAATAAGAATGGCTTTGCGATTAGTAGCATTCTGAAATTCCTTACAATTGCCTTGAGGTAATCAAGAAGCTCATGAAGGTTCAAGTTTCCAAACTTAAATACAAAGAGTCCGAGATTAATGACTTGAGGTACATCAACTAGATGTACAATAATTAAGATACAATATGAAATATCGAAGGTTCTAGGTCTCACAAGCTAGCTCTCACACTAGCTTGTATGGTACTTGTCTCATGCGAAAGTTAGTAAGTTAGTTTTTATCACATAATTCGAGTATTTTTAAGACAACAAAGGATCATATAAGTAATATAATCGTAAAAGGGCAGAGGCCACACTATCACGTAAATCAAATGAGTCAAGAAATAGATTAAGATAAAAGACACATTTCATTGATCCCGAGAAAGATTACAACGCAAGTAGGTACGAGGGTACACATATGTAAAGATTAGCGACTCGAAGAATGCACCCACCTTATCTGAGTGCAGTAGCCCAACTACAATGCTGAAATATACACTCCCTTATAAGATCTAATGAGACTTTTTTCATTCTCATATGAACAAATATGACTACTGCTTGTGCTAACATAGCACTTTCTCACTAAGAAAAACAAGTTTCGGATTATAACACTCTCCCCACTCAATTTGTCTTCGCTCTCGACAACGTAGTCTGCTCTTCCTGTTGGATGGTTGTTGTTGGCTCCTAACTAGCTTCTTCCACTTATTTGTCCTTCCACTTGATTAAGTAGTTCTTTTGCTGCACTTCAAATTGTGAGTGGATGATCCTATTGGAAATAAATATGTTAACATGTTGGTTTCATTAATTGCATGCATTAAAATAAAATAGATAAGAGTTAGAAACCGAAGCATGATGCTTCTTTTACCGAATCACTATCGTGGCTAGTTACCCTTAAAGGAAATCAGTCCCGCCAAGGTGCATGCCGGGATGCTTGCTGGATCCTCCTAGAATAAGACGGTAACCGGTCATTCCACCTTGCACTGCCAAAAAAGACCGCCTCAAGAGCTTCTTCTAGTAGATGACCTACTTGTCACATATATTATTCATGAGCATGATAAAATGTAATAATCCCCCACAAATACTTCGATAATGACATTACAGGTATCCGTGCGTTGTTTTCGACAAAGGTACCTTTCAGATCTGAACCTCATCTAGTTAATTAGCTCATGCCCCCACATGGATCAGATGAGATATTTCAACTTGAATATGAGCCATTTAGTGTGAGAAAGTTTACTAAGAACAACAAGACACGAACTGAAGAAGCAATCTTTAGGATGGACACTTTATGGCCATGTGTCCCGATCCTATATGATGGATGCATTCAAGGAGAAATTCTCTCCTCTAACTACGATCTCTCAGTGACATCCAGTAGTTGGACGTCATCAAAGATGCACTGCTAATATCTCGTCTTTTGTCTTGACCCCATTCAGAGTACATGACTCTTGCTATATTTGCAGTTATTTCAGCATCTCTTAGTTCATAGGGATAGACACTAATGTTTCTTATAATAGAATGTTTAATGTATATTTATTAGATGCTCAAATCTTATTTCCACATTGAACTAACCTCGCGAGATCTCCACTCATGTTGGTTGGATTGCTGCAGTAGGTGACTTATTCACGGATTCTCAGTCTCATACCTAACCTGAGTTTAAATACTTGTTTTATCTCAAATCCTTTCGTCAGGGGATCGGCCACATTGTTTTTGGATTTAATAAACTCAATGGAAATTATCCCTTCAGACACTAATCCCTATATAGACTTAAGTCTAAGTTGGATGTGTCTCTTGGTTTTCTCATTGTACTTGATATTACTTATCTTTGTAATTATTGTTTGATTATCACAATGTACAAAGATAGGTGGAATTGGTGTGCTAGTGAATGGTATATCTGACATGAGTCCATATAAACATTCAGTTTCTATCCCAGTAGTATCCAAAGCACATAACTTGGCTTCAAAAGTAGAGCGAGTTACAAAGTCTGTTTACAAGACTTTCAGGCTACTGCACCTCCAGCCCGAGTAAATACATACCTTGTGCATCCATTAGAGCTTTCATGGCTATCCAACTAGCATCACTATATCTTTTTTAGCAAATCAATATATCTTTCGTAATGTAGTTCAAAGGAAATACTTTCTTTCAAGTATCTCATTACCGTATCTCATACCCAGTGACTCTTGAAACTCAAATGATATATCTAGTCTAGTGCCATTCGCTAGATACTGCAATCTCCCTATAATTTCAAAGTATCTCAATTGTGACATGGATTTTCCAGTCTTATTCTTAGACAGTAAAACCTTTTGGTTATATGGTTCTTACGCTTTAGTATTTTGATAACCATACTTTTTATATGTCTTTCTCAATATAGTGTGATTTAGAAATAGTTATCCCTTTAGCTGACTGTGTCAACTGAAGCCCTAGTATTACACTTGCTTCTCCATATCTTTCATGTCAAACTTACTTTGTAAGAATGACTTTGTTTCTGTTATGATATTAATATTAGATCCGAACATCAAGATGTCAACGACATATAAACATAAAGTTATATATGCTCTATCTTTAATCTTGTGATAAACACATTTATCACTTTCACTTACAACGAAACGAAATAATAGTATTGTAACATTAAACTTTGCATGCCATTGTTTGGGAGCTTGTTTTAGTCCATATAGTGACTTAACAAGCTTGCAAACTTTCTTATCATTTTCTAAAGTTATAAGTCCTTCTGGATGATCCATATAAATCTCTTCTTCTAGATTTCCATGAAGAAAAGCAGTTCACATCCATTTGATGGATAATGAATCCTCGAATGGTAGCTAGTGCTATAAGCACTTGAATTATAGTCAATCTGACAACGAGTGAATAGGTATCAAAATAATCTATTCCTTCCATTTGTTTGAACCCTTTAGCCACTAGTCTGGCTCTGTACTTATCAATTGATCCGTCTGACTTAGTTTTCTTTTAAAAACCCATTTACATCCAATAGTATTAAACCCAGGAGGGAGATTTACCAATTCCCATGTCCCATTAGTGACAATGGAATCCATCTCACATTTAATTGCGCTCCTCCAATGCTTGGCTTCAGAAGAAGACATAGCTTGTTGGAAATTTATTGGATCATCCTCAACGTTGAAAGTGATATAATCAGTTCCTAAATTTTTTACAGTCCGAGCGCTTTTACTTTGCCTGAGTTCATCAATCTCTTCATTAGGAGAATTGAAATCAATTGGATTTGCCCCCACATTTGATATCTTTTCCACGTGATTAAGAATTAATTCATGTGAAGGATCAATGTCAGGTCCCCCGGACTGTTGTAATATTCCCGTTTTCATGGGAAATTCATTCTCAAAGAATTTAGCATCACGATACTCCATAATTATGTTTACGTCTATACCAGAAATTTCATATTTAATTACTAGAAATCTCATGGCATAACTCATCTCTACATACCCTAAAAAGATAGTGTCAATTTTTTTTGGCCCAAGTTTATTGTGTTTATGATCAGGTAACATAACTTTAGCAAGGCACCCCCACACACGAAAGTATTTCAGGGTTGGCTGTTTACCAGTTAACATCTCGTATGGAGTGCGATCCTTATGCTTGGATGGAACTCTATTCAGAATATGGTGAACCTTATTCAAAACTTCACCCCATAAGTATTTTGGCAATTCAGAAGTTAACAACAAACTTTTAATCATATCTTTAAGGGTTCTATTTTTTTGTTCAACTACCCCATTAGATTGAGGTGAATACGGAGGTGTTTCTTCATGAATAATACCATGGATTAATAATATTCAACAAAGAGACCGGAGAAATATTCTCCTCCTCTATCAGACCTCAGACGTTTAAGTTTTATACCAGTTTGGTTTTCAACTTCATTTTTGAAAACTATAAACTTCTCAAAGGCCTCATCTTTGTTTGCTAACAAATATACATAAAAAATTTGCTATAGTCATTAATAAAAGTAATCAAGTATCTTTTATGATCTCTAGTCAATACTCCATTAAATTCACAAATGTTTGTATGTACTAAGTCTAATAGTTCTGAATCCCTATCAACCGAATGATAGGGTTTGTTTGTTGACTTAGCCTTAACACATTTCTGACATTTTGAATTTGTATCAATGTGTATTTAGGGATCAAGTTTAGATTCATCATTCTTTTCGTTGATTCATAATTAACATGTCCTAATCTGCTATGCCACATACATGCATTTTCTAATATATTTGTGGAAAAGTAATAGAACATATACTTGTAATAATAATGGAAAAATTATCAGCTCTTAGCTTAAATAGCCCATCTGATAGATATCCTTTGGCTATAAAAGAACTGTCCAAAAGAATTACAACCTTACAATTCTTAAAACATAATTCATAACCTAGTCTAACTAATATGGAACAACTATTGATGTTTTTTCGGATTTCCAGCACATGATGCACGCCCTCTAGTAGCATTGTACTTCTAGTTAAAAATTACAACTTGATAGTTGCAATTCTCAATACTTATGTATCATTGGCAGCTCTCATCTTTACTAATCTCCCAACAACAGGCTGGCAAGACATAAAGAGAACTACACAAATATGTACATTAGCTCTAGTGTCAACAAACTACTCAAGGGGTTCATATATAGTTAGAACTTCAAGCATTAAGGTTGTATATCTGTTCAGGTTTGGAATGATCCCTTGAGCATGTGTACTCCTCCAGATCCTCTGATAACCATGTTTGTCCGTGGAGTGTTGCTTCCAGGTTTGCTTGCCTTTTTAGGACAGTCACGCTTGAAGTGACCTGTCTGTCCACACTCCTAGCATGGATTTTGCCAGTCTTAAGTCTTAACAGGCCTGACAGCTTGCTTCTTTGTAATCTTTTTGGAGGCTGATTTCATTTTTCCCCTCTTGTTCTGTCTTTTCTCGGCCACCACAAGGTTGGCCCTAGCTTCTACTGGTAGGCTTTGATGCTGCTTCCTATGCTACTCCTCCACAGTCACTAAAAGCATCAGTTGGTTCATTGAGAGTTGACCCATCTGATATTTCAGTTGGAGACCGAGACCAAGATCGGGGGAACTTTTTAATAACTTACATAACTCTGAATGACTCGGGAAGAGTCATTCCAGCTTCTGTCAATTCATGAAAGATGTGGTTCACCTCTTGGACTTGTTCGGTGACTAGCTTGCCTTCGACCATCCGATAGTTTAGGTGTCGAGAGACATTGTACTTCTCGCAACCCATGTTATCAGTGTTGTATTTCAGGTTCAAGTCATCCCATTTTGGCCGTATGTTGATAGATGTTGAACACGTCATATAACTCATCTGTTAGTGATGCCAGAATAGTGCACTTAGCCCACATGTCTTTTTCCTTAAAGAAGGCCATTTCGACCTCCTTGGAATCAAACTCAGTGGGTTTTGGTGGTTCTGTCACCACTACCAGATACAGGATCCTTGTACAAAGGACATCTTCAAATGACTAAACCACCGTTTGAAATTGCGCCCTGAGAACTGGTCAGGAAGACCTGTCAGATCGACTCTGGAGGCATAAAGCCCTCCAGTTGTTGCAGCTTTCATTCTGGCTGCTTGTAATCCAGTCGTGACATTAGCGTGAGCTACATTAATTGCAACTCGGGCAGCAGCAGTTTTGGCAGCTGCAGTTTCAGTAGCGGTTATTACTGCACCAATTTTAACAGCCGTTCTTGTGGCTTCAATGGATGATCCAGTATCAATGAAAGCCATTACTGTAACACATACAACAGTAGCAGTTAATAACCATATGATTTCCTTTAAGATTATTGGAAAGTGCTAGCATGTTAGTTTCATTAGCTGCATGCATTAAAATAAAACAGACAAGAGTTAAAAAGTGAAGCATGATGCTTCTTTTATCGAATCACTACTGTGGGCAGTCAGCCGTAGAGGAATCAGCAAGCGGGATCGGGATGCTTGCTAGATCCTTTCAGAATGAGATGGTAATCAGTCCTGCACTGCCAGATAAGACCGCCTTGAGAGCTTCTTATGGTAGCTGACTCGTTGATTTATGGTAGCAGGAAAAGAGAAGAATAGCAGTTCACATACGAAAGTTTCTGCACTACAGTGAGGAGGGGAAGAATGATAGTCGGTGGTGTTAACAACTGAGGTGTGCTTCTGTATTTATAGTAGAAGCTACCTCAGGTAGTTGAGTAGTTTCCAAGGTGAGTGACAAGTGGTTGCGCTTCCACTGCCCCATTCCTCCATTTACAAGGGCACAACTCCCCATAAATCATGAACTGTCTGCAACTACTCTCCACTCCTCCTGTAGAATTCATTGACGGTTCTTCTATTACTGAGTAAAAAAGATAGAACAGTGTTGGGTTGTTCTTTCAAAAGATAATAGGTAAGTAGAAGGTTGGACAATGGGCTTACGATGCTAGGCTGTTGCAAAAAAGGACCAATTTGAAAAGGTTTGTCCCTAAAAAGCAGAGGCCCAGCCCACGCTGACACCACGCCTGCCCCGGCCAGCGGTGCACGTGTGTGGTTTCCTACTACTCCCTCACATTTCTTTTAACATAGTCCAATTTTATATATAAGGAAAGTAAAATATCATTTGCTACTCAATGTGGGATACAATGATATTAATGATCTATTATGTCTTTCATTATCTATGGATTTAATTAAAGATAACCATGCTCATTTATTACTTTTACTAATTGTCACATATATTACTCATAAGCATGATGAATGTAACAGATCCTCTCTGATAAGATGTCTTCAATCTTCTCCTTGCTGTTTGCAAATAGCTTGAATGTGTTTGGTGATTATCCTTGCTTGATCCTCGTTGTCCTTGTAAATTTTAGGCCCAAAACAATGGCAGTTGTGAAAATGATGGCCCCCGTATCATGTTGGCCCCGGACGGCCGGGCCTTGCTCCTGTCATTGTGATTTTTAAACTTGTCTTACTTTTCTAAAATTTTCAACCTTGCGAGTAGAGTGATAATTTTGAATTTTCTAATATTTGATTCTATACTTAGAGTTGCTGCCGCTTTGTTGGGTAAATAAAGACCCAAAGTGCACATAAATGAACAAGTTCCGCATTAGATAAAAAAGAAGGCCACCCACCTAATCCATAGAGTTGTAAAGAAAAGACTCCTCATCAACCAAAAATTACTCTTTTCTTTGACCACCCAGTTTGAGATGTTACTTTGCAGATGTTGTTTAGTCAACAATGTCAAGATAGATTCAGAAAAATCTATTCCGATCCGAGAAGCCTATTGAGATCTATGAATTCAAAAGTTTTTTTAGTTCTTTCCATCTTTCTTTTTCTATGAATTGCATGTTTGTGATATGTTTAAACTATGAATGTTTTCTGCATCAGAGATTTTTCTAGGAACCCATTACAGATGAAGACTATCAACACACTCCGTAAAGACATTGGACATGCAATGATGCTGAATGGGAAAAATGCTTACTGAACAGAAAGTGGTGGCAGTGAGAGGTTGGGATAATGGTAACTTCTCCATGGGAGGTTCGTGCATTAAGAAGTTATATTTGTGAAGTTGTTTGGTAGAAAATTAAGAATCGAGATAATTAGTAATTAACACCAGCAATAATAAAAATATTATAAAAAGTATTATTAATACTATAATGAGAGATGCGTTAAGTAGTAATAACTTCCACTAAAATTATATACAATGCCCCCAGATAAATTCCCACCCTCTAATTTTTGAGATATTATAGAAAAAAAGGCATTAGACTTAATTTTCCATCACCCTTGTTGGTAAACTCATTTCATTCAAAATGACATTATTTTATACCGTACTTCCACTCATGTAATCAAATCCAACATAAACAGTGTAAAAAAGAAAAAAATAGAAAATCATAACAAAATAGAGAATATTGAAAGAAACTGCAAATCTAGTTCATCTGAGCTATTTCATAGTTATTTAAGGCAAGCAGCAACACATCTCATATGAGGATGAGTCTGAGATTGTGGACAATGTCGACGACACCATGCCATTGGTGTATCGAGTCTCAGCTAGTGATGACGTGCGCGATGAGCGTACCGACCATATTTCAGAGAACCGACCACGACGAATTTATATGGATGCAGTGAGATGAATGACTTCCTTATTATAATGCATGTGATCTATGGCACTGTATTTCTTGGAATACTATACTATTCTTATATTTTGCAAAGTGTCCTTTGTAACTAGGTAACATTATCAACAAACCAATACAATTAAGACGAGTATAATCAAAACGGTTAATCACTACACTGAAATAAACCAAAGATGAATAGTTAGAGAAAACACACAAATGAATAGTTAACCACAGCGCCACTAGGGGTGGTGTCAACTGACAAAGAGTCCCGCCCGTGTTCCGTGAAGTCACGGGTTCGAAACCCCACGCTGGTGGTTGGGTGCGTGTGTATTTTCTTTGTGTTTATTGTATCTATAATAAAAAAAGAATAGTTAACCACTGCAAAAAATATGTATTATCATGTTTTTACTAATTATAATTTTTAAAAAACACACAATTTTAAATTTTTCTATAAATAAGTAATTTGTGATTTCATCTTGCAAAACTTTTTGTAATTACAAATAGAAAAAAATATAAAAACATAGTATATACTACCAATTTTCTGCAAATAAGCATTATTGCCAAAATTTACCATTCTAAGGAAAATTAGAGTTTGATATTTATGTCAATAATTAATTTGTAGTCTCATCTTGCATAAATTTTTGTAATTATAAGTATTTTTCAAAACTATGTAGTTTTGCACTAGCATATTTGTTTTTCCTAATTGCTAAATTAACTAAAAGTATCAATTCAACTATTTAGTTAATTATAAGTCTAATTAAAATTTATAATTTAATCTCACTTCAACTCATCTTATTTTCCTAAATGCCAGTTTAATGGAGCAGATGTTATAAAAAAAAGTATGATTAAGTAAGGTTATAGGCAGAATTGGGATGAAGATGATTGAAGAAGCAAAGCAACACATAACATGTCACTAAATTGGACTATGAAAGATGACCCGCTACGATAATTAATAAATAAAAGATCGAAAATCTGAAATTTAAAATAATTAGAAAAATAAATTTTAATTAAGTAAGTAATTTGATAAAATAGTAAATTAGTGTCAAACGATATTTTTTCAAAGTACTTATTTGTAATTTACTAGTTAATTAAAAATAAAATTTAGTTAATTACAAATAAGTACTTTTTTCAAAATTGAAACGTTTGAGTGCATATAGAAGCACAACTGGTGAATATTCATCATTTCTGCTTATATATTCACCAATTGTGCTACTGTATTCATCAACTGTGTTTATATATTCATCAATTTTTTTGGCTGAATGCGGTGTGTTTAATATGTAAAAAGTAAAACGACGATGTTTTTATCAAAATCGAAACGACCTCGCAAACGGGAGTAGACTCCCAACCTAAATACTCTTTAACCCAGATAAAAAATATTAATTTTATATTATTTGTACGCCAAATTAAAAAATTTGTACTCCAAATTAAAATTTGTATACCCTCATCCAATTAAAATCATTTCAGTATAAACAAAAATCTCAACATAATTCAAAGTACTTAATAAAACTCAATTTCGTCTATAATACACTAAAATAAATTCTATATATTAAACTGTAACCCTACTAATATGATATTAAAAAGATAACAAATATTAAAAAATACCATCAAACCCTCTTTCCCATGTTCTTCGACGGTCGGAGAGCTGTGCCGTTCCGATTCAGCCTCCTCCGTGAGGCGTGCAGCCACCAGTTCACCGCACACATAAAACCATAATGATAGCCGCTCTAGCCACGTCACCTCCGCGCAGTCACCGCCTCAGCCTCGCACACCACCAGTGCCAACGCAGCAACGTAGATTTGAGCGATTGAACCAGCGATTGCTTCTTGTCCAACGGCTGACACGACTACCTCTCTTCTTCACTTCTCGGCCGACACGGCTACTGTCAATTTCAATCTGCGTACTGAACAAGTGAACATATGTAATTGACTGCTATTTCTATTTTCTATCTTCTATTGTACTTATGGCGTATTGACCTTCAAGTCTTGAACTGTTGAACACCTGAAATAAATTTGGATGATGCTACTGCATTCTACACACTTAATTGTATATTGAACTAACTTCAATTTGTATGCTGTAAAAGTTCTTCATCACCTCCTTTGTAGCATGGAGAGTAATTATGTTGATTTTGTAGCATTGAATCTACTGGCTATGGGATCTCTATTGATTTGTTGTTGAGTACATTGTGATTCTACTATGGTGTTAAATGATTTTTTAGTTTTTATCGTAGACAAAATTAGGATCCCGTAAAATGTAGACAAAGCAAATTCCAGCTTAGGTGTTAAATGATTTTTGATTTTTGATGTAGGACTTAAGTATGAAAAGAAATATAACTCTTCTATCAACTATTGAACGATAGTTTAGTCACCTTCATTGAAAAGGATATTTTTTTACATGTTAGTGATGAAAGTGTACTTCGTCATTTTCAATATATGAAAACTCGACGAACTAATTTGTAAGTTATTTTGAACTCAGATCATATGTAATTTTTTGTACCCTCAGAGTAAAATTCCTTGTTCCGCCACTGATTGTGACATGGGGACAAATGTATGCAATTCTTATTAAGTCATAGTGATTGCAGATACAATTTCCACAATCTAAATTTATTGCGGTAACAACGGTAATAGATTTTATTTTCCATCACCATTGTTTTGGAAGTCACATGTGAGTTTCAAGTGGGATATTCTGAGTAGTATTCGAGTGGAGTTGCACCATAAATTCAAAATATAACCCCTGCTGCCCTGCTTTTTGTTAATGTGGTGTGGTCAGAAAGTTGATTCTTGGGGCGTGAGATGCATTGGTAGGACAGTGGTTGTCTTATGGCATTTCCGCCATTCATTCGGTGCCAACATGCTCTGTTTTGTATGCAAATTCTGGAGTACTGAAAGTAAACTCATTTCATTCAAACGACACCGTTTTATTTCGTACTTCAACTCATGTAATCAAATGCAACAGTAACAGTAAAAAAATACAAAAATACAAAAAATCATAACAAAACAAAAAATATTGAAAAAAAATTACTAGTTTGATTTAAAATTGTTTTGATAGATTAATAAATGTTATTTTTATATTCAATAGATATACATTTTTATTTACAATATAATGGTACATAATCATTATTCATGCAATTATATTCATTAGATAAATTTGAATGTTCATCATTTAATTATTATATTTATTTGATAAATATATACAAATTAAAAAATAAAAAAGCGTAAATATTCATCGCATAAGACTAGACTGTTGCAGCCTGGTCTCATATCTAATGGCATATGCCCTCTTTGTGACTAGCATTCAGAATTCTTGTATCACTTTCTTCTTCTAGTATCAGCATATTCAAGGCCTAATAATCTGTGCAATCTATGATGTTTATGTCAATCCCCTAACTCATTCTCTTCATGGGCTGAGTTAATTTCATAGTTGTCTTCTGGGAATTTTCTATCATTGGTGTTCAAGCAAGCCTGTGTTCTATTTATCTCTGGTGGTGTTTGTCATATTTTGTGTGCCTGGAAAAATATAATCTTCCGTTCTTCATAACGCAACTTTTGAAGTATATCCAATACGAGTGTAAGCTTAAGCTTAGATTTATAGCCATCATGGCTTTAGTGGTAGATATTTTGTTATCAAATTAAATGATACCGTTTTATCTACACAAACAAAACATGTCATTTTCATACTCAAATAACCCTGTTACTCAACAGATTTAAAAATTAGTTGTATTTACTGAATCAAAATTAATTAATCATAAATGACATTCTAAATTAGTCCAATTTTTTTTTCTCATTATTACTCAACAAATTTAAATATCAAATGTATTTAATGAATCAAAATCAACTAGTAATAAATTAGGCCAAAATTTTTTATTTCTTTTTGCAATTTTATTTCTTTGTGCAATTTTGTTAGCTTTGATATTAAGGAGGAGTGACAACAGTTTTAAGCCGCTCTGTTTGGTTTAGGGAAACAAATATAAAATTCATCTTATTTTTACTTGAATTTTTTTTAAAAAAATAATAAAGTCCTCTTGATTTAAACATTTTTTTTTAATTTTTCATGTAATTTTCATTTAATTTTAGGGGAAAGTACGAAAAGGGGGTTCGTACTATTCTCACTTGCAAATTAAGGGCATTACTATCCTTAATTTGTAATTCAGAGGTATTTCTGTTTTTGGCCCTCAGTCTGTAATAACATTATATTCAATTACATCCAATATAATTTTATTAATTCCAAACACACCCCTATCACATATACAAAGTAATGGGGATTCACTCGCCACCGTTCACGGCGGCGTACGTCCTCCGCTGCCCTCCGCTATCCGATCTGCAACATCACCATCTCCTCCTCTGCCACCGCCTTCTGCAGCTAACCAGGCTCCGGCCTAACCTGCCCACACCCGTCAACCTACCCGATCGTCACCATCCCGTCCTCTTATGTGAAGGGCCAATGAAGGTAGAACCAGTAACAATCAAAGCTACGGTGGACATTGCCAGCAGCCATATCTTTAGCAGTTCATTACGAGGACCTCTAAAAATAATGAATAGAACAATGAAGCTAATCACAAAGGTCAGCACTCCTTCGGCAATTGCCCCAGTATGCAAGTCAACTTTCAAGTAAGGACCCCCCACCATGTGCTGGTACTTAGCCGGTATCAACTCTTTCACCGCCAATACACCACCTACGGCACCAGCAGCCTGCTCATAGCCAAGCATCCAACATTAGTCCATACAAAACTGAGTAGCATTCTAAGCATAACCCTATCTGCTTTTTTTTGGTACTACCTTCTAGAAAATCCAACAATACACTTCACATGACAACAACCCCAATTCAGTCTCCAGATGAACCAACAAAAAATAGATGAAAATAGGAGGCAAATTGATGAAAAGCGCTCGAATATGAGTTCCTTTACCTGAGCAGGAAATCGAACGGAGAGGGAGATGAGCGAGTCAGTGCTCAAACCAGCAGCATAGAAGGAAGCAGTGCCAGTAGGGTTAAAGCTGGCGCCGCCCATGGCAGCTCCGATCACATTAAACACCAGCACGGACAAGAAAATCAGCACAGTGGTGATGAAGAGCGACGGATACACTTGGCCTTGGACGCCGGCGGCAGCGGCGATGAGGGAGGTGAGTATGCCGAAGGTGGAAGAGCAGAAGATCGTCATCTTCATCAAACTCAGTCATTAGGAAGATAGGGAGGTGAGTATGCCGAAGGTGGAAGAGCAAAAAATCAGCACAGTGGGAGGAAGCAGCCGGAAGACCACCAAACGCTCATCCTCATCAAACTCAGTCACCAGGAAAGCAGCCCCATCTTCATCCAACTCAGCCCGCAGGCCTGAATCCGGTCCCAAATGCGCCTTCTCTGACCAGGAGAGTGCCGTACTCTCCAAACGCTCATCCTCATCAAACTGGTTCTACCTTCGATTCCCCCCACTGCGCAACCGCCACCCCTTTTCCTCCACCCCCACCGATTTCCCCCATCGTTTCTGCCTTGCCCTCAACTAACTCCGCTCCTCGCTGGTCAAGATACGAGTAGTTCCAGATCTACTTCAGCCAGTTCTTCAGCCACCTTGGGCGCAGCTGCCAGTTACGGTTACGGCCAAAAATCAAATAGGGGCGTGTTTGGAATTACTAAAATTATATTGGATGTAATTGAATATAATGTTATTACAGATTGGGGGCCGAAAACAGAAATACCTCTTAATTACAAATTAAGGATAGTAATGCCCTTAATTTGCAAGTGAGGATAGTACGAACCCCCTTTTCATACTTTCCCCTTAATTTTATATCCGTTTTTCCACAAAATTTTTTATATTAAAATTTTCAAAAACCAAACAGAGTCTTTTATGTTTTTCACCAAATAAATCCCATTGGTTGTGAGCCAATTTTATCTTTCGTTGGTTTATTTATAAAAAAAATTTGGAGCTCAAACAAAATCATCAGTCCGTCTCCTCGCCAGATGCGATTGTTATTCAGGCGACTCAGATTGCGTCTAATTATCGGGTTGCTGTGTTGCGCATATTTACTCAGATCATAATCTGATGCTGTCAAGAAGGGTTTTGAGCGCTTCGCCTCGGTGCCGTCATCTCTTCTCTCGTCCTAATGATACCAATTATTATTTGACCGTCGACAAACCTCCTGCTGCCGGACTTTTTTCAGGACACGATCTTGGGTCTCCGAGAAGGTTGTTGCTGAGTCCTGGGGATATGGGAGCCGGAGAGAGAATCACAGGATGGCTTAGCGGTATGCAAAAATTTTATTTATTTATTTTTTTTTTCGAATTTCATTATGTTATATTCATGTCAAACTTTGAGAGAGAAAAGGGGTTCTTTGGAGAGAAAGCTTGATAAATTCTCACAGGGTATCACAAAATACAAGCATGAGTCCAAAAGTGTGTGATTTTGAGAACATCACTGAACCATTTCTAATTATGAAGAGGGGCTCTGGGTTTGAATAATTGCAATGTCCATGGTTTCAGTTCAAATGAAAATGTAGGGGGTAGGTTTGCAATGAATTGGTGGACTGTGATGGTATGGCATTTGTAATAGGTCACAATAGGAGGTTTGACTCTGGAAGTTGTTCTAGTCTATTATCACACTTGATCTTTGGGTTGTTAGTTAGTTAACATGGTCTATCATGCTACACTGGTGTCCTTGAATGTGATTATGCGCTTCTCCATTTGTAATCTGTGTTATCATTCCTACAGGGGACACTTATTTATGTTGTACGCAAGTTGAAGGAACTTCAGATTCCATTAATGCTCTTGTTGTTCAGCGTGGCTATTGCACTAACTCCAATGTCAAAGTTCCACATGACATAGAGAATAACGTATTTCAATTTCGTGGATCTGCATTTTTCACCATTTGTATCTGAATCATCATTATCCCGCACCAACCTGGCGCATCTTATTTCAATTAACTCTACATCATAATCCCTTGTATTCGGTTCTAAACACAGAACTTATAGTACTCTACTCCCTATTAACTTCAGTTATTGAAGAATATGCCTCCACACGTGACTATTGTTGAGGTCGGCCCAAGGGATGGCTTGCAGAATGAGAAGACTATTGTCCCTACCAGTGTTAAAGTGGAATTAATAAAGATGTTAATCTCGTCTGGGTTACCAGTGGTTGAGGCAACTAGTTTTGTTTCACCAAAATGGGTGCCGCAGGTACATACATAGTCACAATTTCTTTTCTAGATTAGATTATGTTTTCCACACATGTAAATTTATTTAAGTTAAAAAACATTCACTTACTCGATCATACATAACTTCTAGACTCATGGATGACTATAGTCAGACTAAAAGTTTTTTGTGCAAAGTATTTGCTTAACAAATCTCACAGTTTTGTTAACAAATATAGTATGTTCAACTTGCAATTTGCAAAATCAGTATATGTTTTATAGGGGAAGTTGAAAAGATAAGCAACTTCACAGTACAGTTGAGGTTTCTATCTGTGGACCTGTATAGTGATTTAGCTACATTGCATGAAACTGATAGAATTCCTCTTTCTCTGGATCACCTTATCTACTCAATAAGCCACCCAATTGAACTGCTTTCTCCACTGTCATCTTACAGTTCAGCATGCCTTGGAATTCTTACTACTGAACATATTAATCTGCTTTCAGTTGTTTTTTTTATGGTGGGACATTTCTTGTTCTTTTCGAAGTTAGATGCCTGTTTTGATTTTTCAAAGGTGTTGACAAAGGTCTAATAAACTTCTCAGCTGGCAGATGCAAAGGATGTAATGGAAGCAATTCGAAGTATCAGTGGTGTTAGACTTCCCGTTTTAACCCCAAATCTCAAGGTACAGTCGGTAGTGCATGTCCGAATAGATTGATCTTATATTCGGCTCAGATTTTGATTTTGATGATGTCATTTCTAGGGATTTGAAGCAGCAGTTGCTGCTGGTGCAAAGGAGGTGGCTGTTTTTGCTGCAGCATCTGAATCATTTTCAAAGTCAAACATCAATTGTAGTATTGAAGATAGCTTGACTCGTTACCGAGAAGTTGCAAATGAATCTAAGAAGCTCTCTATTCCTTTTCGAGGGTGCAATCCTTACCTTTGATTTCTATATAATTGAATCTTTTTAAAAACTGTGTTTTTGATCTTCTAATTCTGTCTCTGTGCTAGAGGATACCTTGAGAAGATATCAACTAGGAATTTAAGATGAGTGTCTTTGCAAGCTGACCTGAAGGTGTAGTTAAAAATGTTCAGTTAAATATTTGCAAGCTGACCTTGAGAGCATACCTTGTTTTAGATAACTACTAGCAAGTCTAGTTTGATACATCCATCATGACATCAATTATCCTTTATAAAACATGCATATTTGCCATTATAACGTAGAAGGTGTATTTAAAAATGTTCAGTTAAATATTTTGGCATTCGTGTATGCTAGAATGTGTGATAAAGATGTCTTAGGATTGTACCATCAAAAGAGAGATTGAATGTATGCTTCTTCGTATGAGGGTGACTGAACTGAAGACTTATCAAGAAGCTCCGTCAATTATCTTTGTATTTAGTTGTCTTGGGCTGTGCCAATATCAGGTGTTGCTTGCTTGATGTATGAATATAAATCTTTTGGAAATGATATATACATGATTTTACCTTCAGCTATGTGTCATGTGTTGTGGGGTGCCCTATTGAAGGAGCCGTGCCTCCATCAAAGGTGGCATATGTAGCAAAAGAGCTGTATGAAATGGGATGCTATGAGATATCCCTTGGTGACACAATTGGGGTCGGTACTCCAGGTAATCTTGACGATGGTTGATTGCAAGTATGGTCTACTCATTAGTTTGTAGCATATAGGAGAAATAGGAAAATATAATACAAATTTTCATAAAGTTTTGCAAAGTAGAACATACAAAATGCACTGTGATTTCCTAGTACTATCATGCATTATATAATTCATTCGTAAGATGTAGTTTCATATAACAGGCTGCAAAAACTAATTTAATCTATCTTGTTTTTGTTTATTTTTATAATTAACTTTTCTAGTTTAGTGAGAATAATCAATGATGATTCTGCACATCTACCCTATCTAGTGCGATTGTTCTTCTATTGAGTGTGGCATTAAGCTTCTTCTAGTATTATCTCTCTCATGGTCTGTACTTTTACATGTAGGAACTGTTGTCCCAATGCTCCAGTCCGTTCTTAAAGTTGTGCCAATCGATAAGCTTGCTGTCCATTTTCACGATACATATGGACAGGCTCTAGCAAATATACTAGCATCATTACAGGTAATTAACTGTACTATCTCTTCTATTGGGTATGTTATTATCTTGTTTATTTAAATTCTCTGTTTCCATGATTAGCTTATTTAAATATGATGTAAACTAGAATGCCAAGGTAAATTGGGGAAAATTGCATCTCAGTTGCACCTTTGTAGTTGCACCTTAGGGCATGATTGTTTTGAAGTCCTAAAAATTGTTTCTCGATTAGGCCTTATTAAATGAATTTTATTCTTAGATAAAATGTACGAGTAGGGTGTAAATTTGGATCATAAGTTGAATTTTGGTTGAGATCATGGGATGTAGTAAATCTATATTTATTTTTAATAAATTGGCCCAATCCAAAATCAACCAAACTCATCCCATATTCAAATTCTTAATTTGAGTTGAAGTTTGGTCAATCCATTTAGTTATATTATAAAAGAATTTTATAAATCTAACCTAAAAACAAGCATGAAATTGGGTTGGGTTTAATTTTGGTCAACCCAAATTTTTTTTTACGTGACCCAAAGAACTACGCAATCGAAACTTTCAATCCAAAACTCATTCCATCGAACTTAACCCAGCCCAAAATAATTTATTTGGCTTTATTTTGATTGAATTTTGGGTCAGTCCAAATAACTTACACTCTATCTCATAGTTCATACTTCATAAGACATGTTCCTACACCATGTATACCTTAAAGCCATTATTTAATGTTCCAAATATTATGTTGTACACTTGGGATAATAACTGGTTATGTGTGCGTCACAGATGGGAATCAGAACGATCGATTCATCCGTTTCTGGTCTTGGTGGATGCCCATACGCAAAGGGTGCCTCAGGAAATGTTGCAACTGAGGATGTTGTTTATATGCTGAATGGATTAGGAGTAAAGACCAATGTAGATCTTGGTAAGCTCATGCACGCTGGGGATTTCATATGCAAACATTTGGGGCGGCCACTTGGTTCGAAAACAGCAACTGCGTTGAGTAAAATCAAAGGCCCAACATGTAAGTTGTGAGGTATGCACTTATACCCCACTGCCGCTCATGAAACAGACATGATTCAAGAAATATTGGTGATAAGAGAAGCCTGTGGTAGTTTCCATCTTGGGTCAAGTTACTCTCTTGTTGCTAAATGTATACACACAGTTGTTGTTGTGACAAAATTAGCAACTCATTCCTGTGTGAATGGTGGCCCTTACCAATAAAGGAGTCTTGTTTGATACATTTGCAAAATTAGCCAGTGGTGTTAGGTTAATGGCCATGGGTTGATTCTATTGAATTTTAGACTGATCTATATTGGATTGTATTTCATTGTGGCTCAAAAGTCATAAGTCTGTCAGTCATGGTTTAAGGTTCAACAATCCAATATAACTCACTTATTTTTCTCTACCATATTTGATGTGAGACATTCATCATGTGTTTACTCAATAACCTTTCTCCGCACTTGGAAAATGTCACATTCGCACTCAGCTCATTTATTATTCCTCTGTTTTTTTTTCTCTGGAGAATCTTAAATAAAAATCTCGGCTTCAAAAGGCTTTTGTTTACTACTCCCTCAGTCCTCTTTTACATGTCACTTAACCGAATTTTTTTGTCCACTTTTACTTGTCACTTAACAATTTTCAATGCGTATTTAATATCAACAACTACCTTAAAATGTCAAACATTAATAACTTCTTTATCATATTCAATAAAAAATACATTCTCCATCAGTAATAATCTAACAAGTTTACTTTTTGCACGAATTTTTTATAAAAACATCAACCACCCATTCATTAAATTTGTTCAACCGCTAGCATTAACTTCACCTTAATCTACTCAAATTAATCTTAAACGACATGTAATAGAAGACGGAGGGAGTAGGTTTCAAGTAAAGTTTTCACCATCTTTCTATAGCCGCAAATTTTGAATAGTTTTAAAGCTTGAGATGCCAGTGCCACTTGATCATACCAGTGAGTCTTACTTGGTGTATTTAAAAGCATTAATCAGCATTAATCAGTTAGCTGTTTGGTGAAAATGACGGCGGCGGCGGCCGGCCCTGCATCTGCTTGCTCCTGTCATTGTGATTTTTTAACTTGTCCAGGTCCTACGTTCCCAAAAGATATGTTGAAATTGAGATTATAAACAAATTGTTTTGTAGAACGAAAGAAGCACCTAGAAATTTGCATCATCGACACTGGAAATTAGATAGGGTTATTATCTTTCCTTTATAATTTTTTAATAATATTTTTTAGTAATGAAATTATAGAATTTATAATTTACTCCTTCTGTCCTCTTTTACATGTCACTTAATCGAATTTTTTTGTTTACTTTTACTTGTCACTTAACAATTTTTAATATGTATTTAATGTCAACAACTACCTTAAAATGTCAAATATTAATTACTTCTTTATCGTAATCAATGAAAAACTCATTCTTCACCAGTAATAATCTACCTATTTTACTTATTGCACGAAATTTATTACAAAAATATTAACTACATACTTATTAAATTTGTTCAATCTCTAGCATTAACTTCACCTAAATCTACTCAAATTAACCTTAAACGACATGTAAAAGAGGATGGAGGGAGTACAAATTTGTAACTTATGCCCAAACCAGTATGGCAGCATCCAACCTACATTATTTTATTTTATTTTTATTTCTACATATATGCTTAGGTGTCGTTCTGTAAAATTAAGAGCTGAATAATGAATGATGTATGAGAATTTGAATGATCAAACCTATGATTAGAGGTAAATTTAATGAGATGATTTCAGATTTTATGAAAAAAAATTCAATATAAAAAAATAAAAATTCGGTTGCACTTAATACTTAATACATTAAAATACCACATCCGAATAGAACAAAAATAAATACAATAAAAGAAGGTCTTACTCACACTATTTATGGAAAAAATAATTACACTGCAAAAATGGACAGATATCTTGCGCTTCTTGTTCGCCTTGTTCTTGGCGGCAAGCTTTAGCTTCCTTTTGGCGTTGCGAGTCGGGTCAGCCACAGCCATCACCTTCTCCTGCTGCTTCCTCTTATCCCTCTTCGCCTTGAGATCCTTCCTTATCCGGTTGTACACTTCCACGTGGTGCTGGATGCCCAGCGCCTCACGCAGGCTCTGATTGACTTCAGATGCTAACTGCTTCACATCGTCTGAAACCAAACTAGTCAGCCTCTGAAATCTTTTACATAGAAAATGGACAGACAACGGTGCTTAAACGCTCACCGGGAATGACTTTTACAGTGTGCCCTTCGCAGATCTTGTAAAGCGGAAGCAGAAGAGGATACGCGTACTCTTTGCAGTTACAACCGAAACGCTGAGATATTGCTTTGAACGTCTCCAAAAGAACCTTCATCTGCACGGATGGAAAGGAAAGTGCATTAGGGGCTACAAAACTCATAGCTAGAAAAATAAAAGGAAATTAATGGTCGCAAGCTACATGGGAATCTGACAAACCTCAAAAGACTCCATTTCAACAGTGTTCTTTCCCATCTTCTTGAGCAGATCAGATATGAGAAAAATGTTGAGGATCCTCACAATTGTCATCATCTTGATTGTTCTTTTTATCTATGACAGACTTTTGAATCTAAAGAAACAGTGGTTTCCTTTTCTGGGGTCAATCAGTGAAAAAGGCGCTTGAGAACCATCCCAGCCATTTTCCGAACGTTATTGTTACTATCATTAGCCATACACTGCACCAGATGAAGAAGAAATTCTTTGTACCACTCATCCAACACAGGTTTTGGGAACTTATGTAAAATGACATCGAGCATTTCAAGAGCAGCTTCGCGTCCACTTGGATGCTCCTACCTGAAAAGTAACTCAATCAGACAGCTAGAAGAAAGAATGAAGCGTAATACAAACAAAGATGACAACAATAATAACAGATCCTCGCGGATAGGAAAAATATACCCCAAAAGTTTGAGCAAGAAGCCTATATGTTGCTGCAACCGCTTCTCCTTCAGATCATAATGAATAAAGAACTCCAACAAAATGTGGCGGCACTTCTTGCTGATGTCTTCTGCCTGAGTAGTTACAATCAGCTCCTCCACTACATTGACAATATCATAAATCACATGCACAACTGACTTCCGCCTTATAATAGCTAATAGAAGCGAAAGGGCAAGCGGCGAAGGATTCTTCTCCAGGTCAATGAACAAAGGAAACTGAATCAGCATGTGCAACTGACTGGTTGAAAGGGCAATCATGGTGTGACGCAGAAGTGAAGTGAGCAATCTCAAGCACGACTCCATCAAAGGGCTGTTGGTATTGTATGAACTTCCAGAGATATCCAAAAGGTCAGTCTTTACACGCTCAGCATGTGGTTCAAGCGACGGCAGCGGCAGCATGATAACCTGAGCGAGACACCTGAGAGATTCTGCTATAACCTCCTCGTATTTTGAGTTCAAGTAGCTAGTCAGCAATTTGACAAAAGGATCTACCATGGATAGCAGCTGACCATTCTTGCTCTTTTTCTCATTTTGGATTCTGTTGTGCAGGACCCGGAGCGGGAAGACAGTGATAAGGTGCGAACATTGCGAATGTGGATCAGCTCTGGATGATGTTATCCTCTGACTGATTGCCGTGGATTCGTGAATCTCGTCTGAAGAATCTGCATGGTCAGTGCGATCAATATCTTCAGCCCTTCTAGAAGACCACAAACGAAAACAAACAGATCAGTTGGATCAATGGACGGATTGCAAGCAATACCACACAAATATGATTCTTGGGATAATTTTAAGGTTTGAAACCAAACTTGTTTCAAAATTCCAAACATCTAATGATGTTCGAGTTGATTTTAGCCCGAACTTAGGATATGAGATACACAAACACGATTCTTTAGTTAATGGTGCTTGAGTTGATTTTAGCCTAAAGTGAGGATATAAAATACACAAACATGATTTTTGGGTTATTTTATAGTGTTACAACCAGATTTATTTCAAAACCGCACACATTTAATGGTATTTGAGTTGATTTTAGCCCAAACTTAAGATTTAAACTACATAAATTTACTTCATAGGTTAATTTTGAGGTTTTGAAACCAAACTTGTTTCAAAATCTCAAATCCCAAGCTCTAATGGTGTTTATGTGTAGCAATCATGCAAGTGATTATTCGAAAGATATGAGGCCAGAATTTGTCATTTTGAGTTGATTGAATGTGGGACAGAGCTTACTAGTTAATAGGATTTTCAAAAGGAAGGAGGTGGATCTAACTTGTATGAAGCCATGTTACATTTGGAGATTCAGCTATGAATTTTTGCATTTCTGAATTTGAAAATGTAAGATTTTTTTATGAATTTTAAGAATGAGATTTGGGTGAAAATTTGTAAAAATGACTTAGCTTGGATCCGGAATCCCGGATGATGAAACTAATAATGGTTTAGAATTAATAGCATAATATGCAACTTAACATGGTAAGAGAAAGTTCACATTTTCCATCCATATTTTGATATTGAGACGGAGGACTATGAGCTTCATTTGGCAGCCCAAAGCAGGGGATTTAACTGCTATGAGGCTGGTGAGATCAACGCTGAGTTGATGGTCCGTTGAACTATGTGACTGTCGTCCATCACCTTGAATTTGGTCATCTTCGAGGATTAGGCATTGATGTTGCCTGGACTGAACCTTTTGGTCTTACATATCCAACTTTGAAATTACATAATGTGTTGATCAATCCTCATGAAGCTAGTGTGACAGAACGTTCTTATAGATTCATGGCTAAGGTTGCCGGGGACATTGCTCTTCAACTACATGCATGATCTGCTTTGACAGAATTAGAGTTTGTCAACTGATAAAGCCGAGCACAGGAGGGTCTGAGGTTGAAGAACAGGTGTGAGTTTGGTCCACTGCATATAGTGGCCATGCAAGGCCACCAAGGTGATCATCAACTTGTTTCATGACTTCACTTTTCCACAATATGTTGCATTGCATTGTTGTATTTGTGCATCTTCATGACCAGCATTGTTTCAGGTATTGTCTAGGTTTTGTTAGCTGAGGATCCGGAACTCTGCAGAACAATCGGCCAATCGAATGCCACCCCTCACGTGTCCGCAACTGCAAGAGGGCATGTTGCAGTTGTTAAGGAATTACTATCCAAGGATACCGGACTTCTGGAGATATCCAAGTCCAACGAGAAAAATGCGTTGCATTTGTCTGCTCGACAAGGGCATGTTGAAACTGTGAAACCGCTGCTTGGCAAAGATCCACATCGACAGGCAGCAGCGGTCCCGTGGACGAAGGCGTGGTCATCTGGGAGTACGATCTTGGCCGGAGCACGTGCTCGCACCTCCATTTCCAAAAAAGAAAGTCATTGCGCGTTCTCGTTTCGTTTCAGTATTACACTTTTCTATGACATTAAATCAGTAGAACATCCACATTGCACCGCAACAAGAAATTTGAACTTGGAAATGAGAAGATCACTCCACAGCAGAGCTTTGTAGAATCAAAAGCTGCTTAGATCCAAATCTGCCTGAAGACGGAGGAGGGTATGGCCACAACTGCAGGGAAGGACATTTAATTTTGCTTTATTTTTAACGGTAGTTTGAGAAGTTAACTCAGTTCAAAAATCCGTTAGAAAATTAATGGTCTCCACTTTATTTATAAATCATAATAATTCAGACCGTAATTGGTGAAGTTTGATTGTTCAAAATCCCTATTGAATTTTATCCTTTTAAAATTTTATATATATAATTTAATAATAGCTAAATAGTTATATGTGATTAAACCGAAAATTTGAAAGTACAAGGAAAGAAAGAGATAAAACGAGTATTTAAAAAATTGGGTAAAGTACAAAAAAGGGTTATGTACTATACCCAATTTAAAAATCACGGTCAAAACTATCAAACTTTAAAATTTCAGGTTTTTTTATTTTTTCGGGGTTGTATTGTAACTTTCAATTCTAAGTCCCGCCTATCATAAATTATTGAAACTTGTTGGTGAAATTTGTTGGTTTGTGAAATTTGTCAGTGAGTTCCAGCATTATATATCAGCAATTGAAATGGATAAATGATATATGATATATTGAATTATCTATATACGTTATATATTTGTCGAATTAGAACAGTAAAAAGACATGTAGCAGACGGCTGCCACAAACTGTCGATTGAGTGTTGTTGTCATTTTTTTCCTCAAAATCAAACTGTTGTAACTTCAAATGTCAAGGGTTTCTATAATTTATGATAGGCAGGACTTAGTATTGAAAGTTACAATACAACCCCGAAAAAATAAAAAAACCTGAAATTTTAAATTTTGAAAGTTTCGACCGTGATTTTTAAATTGGGTATAGTACATACCCCTTTTTTGTACTTTACCCTAAAAAAATTTGATCTTTCACCTCTAAATCTGCCAGAGAGAAGAACTGAAGAAGGAAATGAGTTTCTAATCCCAAATCCCTCCTTCTCACTATTTAAAACTTAAAGATGAGTCTTATTTGTTTTCTTTTCTTCCCTTTCCTCTCTTTTCTGCTCCTAAAATCAACTCGAAAACACTAACTAACATTGCATCTCACCCACACAGCCATTTAACTAAAACAAATTTCACCAATGACTTCTGGTAATATTACAACTATGCTTATACCCTCCCCCTGTAGCTTCTTGAAAACATCTTAATATACTCATTCCTACTCTTTTCTTTGCTGACTTGAGCCTCAGATGAAGTAGAAGAGGCTGACGCTAGTGGGTCGTCATTTGTCCTACAAGGACTTCTGCTCTTTACAGCTTTGTTCGACTGATCATGCTCCCTCGTAGACAACTGACCATTGTCAGAATCCAATCGCTCAACAGATTCTTGCGAGTTGGCCGTGTCAGTTAAGAAGTCGTCTAGTGACGCTAGCGACTTCAGCTGAACGCCTATAGATGCTATTGTCTGTTGGCACTCTGCAAGTTTCCCAGCAGCTGCAACCAAATCATCCTGTCATGAAACCAACACAGTTTGACATTATGTTTTTTTAAAAGCTGAATAGGAAAACAGTGGGTGACATGGATGATACTCACCTGTTTAATCTTTAATTCACTACTGGATATGGTACTTTGAAGAAGTTAAAGTTCTTGCTTCGTCCTGAATAAATCGTCCTCCAAATCTCCGCATTTGGCTGCCAATTCTGCTGATACATCTTTCTCGGTTTTTAGCTCTGATTCTATAGATTCAATTCTAGACGACATAATTTTGGCTTCAAGTTCGTAGCCTATTACTTGAGACTTATAGCTTTCTTGTGATTCATATGCCGCATCTAACTCCTTCAGCGCCTCGTTCAGTTTCAATTCAGCTTCACTAAGTTGAGCAGTTAGCAAGCTGGTTCTATGTTGACTTTTGGTTAAAGCAATTTCAAGTTCAGATTTTTCCACCTGAATCCTCGTTACTTTCTCTTCCAGCGCATTGTTTGCCTCTAAAACACTTTTCAATCTGTCTTCAAATTCTAACTTCTGTTGTTTCATTTTCTCAAGATTGTCTTCAAGTTCAGCTTTCTCTGCTTCAATCACATCAATCTTCTCCTCTAGTTTGCTGGCGCGACGACAAGCTTCCTCTAGGGAGCTTTCATCGCTGCTACACTGGTACTGGTTATTGCATAGCATCCCTGGCTCATGGCAATGTTTATTGACAATCTCAGGTAGTGCAACCAGCCTTTCGATCTCAAGAAAATCGTCCATGAGATCCATTTCAATCCCTGTCCCTGCTCCAGTTTTGTTCAACGTGCTTGTGCTCTTTGACTGGTTACCACCGGCAATAAGAGATGATGGATGTGAAGATGAGTAACTAATCTGACATTCAGTAGACTTTGATATCATGTTATCCAGAAAGTCAACGTTTGCTGACTGAGGTCGCTCTCCATTGTCTGACTGACTGTCTGTTAACGAGTCAGAATAGAAAGAAGAGGTTGTACCAGATTTCTGATCACTAACTGGTAATGATGTATGAGCAACAGATCTTAGCCTCCGACACTCGGCTTCTAGCCTAGCAATCTTTTTAATGCTCTCCAAATTATGCTTGCTAGTGTATTTAGCAGCTTCTGCGCTCAAGTCCCTCTCAATGGTCCTGATCTCCAACTCCTCCGATTTAGAAATTAGTTCCAGCTTGAGGGCGGAGTTCTCCTCCTCTAAAAATTCAAGCTTATGGCTCATGCCAGAAGCTTCAACTCTGTAAGAATCAATCGCAGACTGAAGCTGCAAAATTTGGTTCACAAGTTTGGTTTTGCTTGATTCCCAGACTTGCATTTCCTTCAATACGGCTTCCTGAATTTTCCGCTCCTGCTCTTCTTTCACCTGTCTTAGCTTGTTGACTGCTTCCTTCAGCGCACCATCCAGATTGTCGGCACGATCCTCAAGTGTAGAATTTTGCTTAGCTAAGTCCTCAAGTCGCTGCTTCAGAACTGTTGCTTCAGTTTCAGCCTTTTCCCAACCTACACTCAATGTACCATTTCATGGTAAGCGAAAACCTCAAAAGTAAAAATTTCAATATTAGTTCAAGGAGCAATTGATCACCTGCAATGGCTTCCTCTGCAATTTTGCATGTTGATTAACCAAATCATCCGGGGCATCCGCGCTAACACCAGCAGCTGATAGTTTATTTATCAGACCACTCACTGTTATTCCATGCATTTCACCCATTGCCTCAATTTTCACTTCTGATCCTGCTGTAATCCAATGCCATTCGGCCTACTGTCAGCAATGTTAACACAAATATTAACATACTTCGTTCCAATCGCTGGACTTGATAACATATAAAACTAGTTTCTGAATAAGATTAGTTTGGTCAGCAATCTCGGACAAGGTACGCAGAAAACTAACACACACTATCACCAGTAAAAGTGCTTCTAATCGCTTTGGGATTTAAAGATCGGTCTTCTATGATGTGACCAAATTAGTCCAAGAATAAAGAAACCTGAATAGTCTACATAGTTCGGCTTTAAGGTTTAATGTATTAATCCATGTAAACGAAAAGAACAGAAAAACAATTAGCAAAACACAGACCTGGCCATCAAGCTCGTTCGCCGAGTTTGCTGTCCTATATTCTGAACTTCAAGTTTCAAAAGAACTTCCCACCTCGAAGGACTTCATTTTGTGCAGCCCATTGAGTTGTATGTCCATGGCCAACACCCAATTCAGTAGCAGTTCATCACAAAGAAATCAACAGTGAGCACAACAATATATCAAACATAGCCATCAAGGACATTGTGCTTAATGTGATTCTGTCAGAATGTCTTAACAAATTCACTAAATATCAATCGCTTCAAAAAGTTTATGTAGATGGCTTCGCTTCGAATTCATTCAAAAACCTTTGCTTCAAACTAAACCCAGCAAGCTGCCAACCCCAGCAACAGGTTTAGAATATTCAAACACCTTCATTCTACATACATAAAAGAATGCTGCCACAAACTAAATCATATACACACACCGGAAATTGGAAAAACCTTGACTCAAGGAAATCCCAAATCAGTGCCTGAAAATGATTGAGCCCATTTCTTGAATAGGGAAATAAGGATAAGTCATCTCCCCAGAGCCAATGAAACTTAGTGAGATAAGCAACTGAAGAAACCCTAAATGCACAGCCATCCACCAAGCTAGAAAGCACACAACCACAACCAAAAACTTAACATTTCCATCCACCCAACAAATTGCAGAGCAACATATGACAGCACGTTCCATTGAGCATAAAGGCGATACCTTTGACTTGAGTCCAACCTCAAAAGACACACGCCCAGAGAGAGACAACGTTAAAGTATTAAAAAGGAGAAAAGAGAAAATGGGGTTAATAAGATGTGCAAAATGTCAGTGGCTAGCCAGCCAGGGGCGGTGGGTTTGGGTGGACAGTGGCGATAAGCAACTGTACACTCAAATCCAACCTAAATACTCTTTAACTCATATAAACATGTTAATTTTATATTATTTGTTACCCAATAAAAATTTTTGTACCCCAATCTAGTTAAAATTATTTCAATATAAATAAAATTATCTCAACATAATTCAAATTACTTAATAAAACTCAATTTAATCAATAATACACCAAAAATAAATTGTATATTAAACTGTAACCTACTAATTTGATATTAAAAAATAACAAATATTAAAAAAATATAATCAAATCTCTTTCCCCAATTCCCATGTTCTTCTACAGTCGGAGCGCTGCGCCGTTCTGATTCAGCCTCCTCCGTGCGGCGTGCAGCGTGCGGCCACCAGTCCCCCACACACAGAAAACCCTAGCGATAGCTGCTCTAGCCACGCCACTTCCGGTCCTCCGCGCGGTCACAGCCTCGCCTCGCACGCCTCCAGTGCCAACTCAGCAGCGTAGATTTGAGCGATTGAACCAGCGATTGCTTTTTGTCTTCCCTTCTTTTCCAACTGCCGACACGGCTGCCTCTCTTCTTCGCTTTTTGGCCAGAAACGCACAGCTCGGCTTCTTCTACCCGATTCCGCCCAGGTCAGTTTTTGATAGCTTTTATCTTTGTGTATTCTTCTGTCTTCTATTATCAATTTGTGCATGAAATTGGCTGCAGACTGCAGTTTCTCTCTTTTATTGTTAATTTAGGTATTGAACTATGCTTCTGATTTCTACTGTCAATTTCAATTTGTGTACTGACTACTGAACAAGTGAACATATGAAATTGACTGCTATTTCTATTTTCTATCTTCTATTGTCCTTATGGCGTATTGACCTTCAAGTCTTGAACTGTTGAACACCTGAAATAAATTTGGATGATGCTACTGCATTCTACAGACTTAATTGTGTATTGAACTAATTTCAATTTGTATGCTGTAAAAGGTCTTTATCACCTCCTTTGTAGCATGGAGAGTAATTCTGTTGATTTTGTAGCATTGAATCTACTGGCTATGGGATCTCTATTGATTTGTTGTTGAGTACATTGTGATTCTACTATGGTGTTAAATGATTGTTTAGTTTTTATTGTAGACAAAATTAGGATCCCTGTAAAATGTGATCAACTACTAAACGATAGTTTGGTCACCTTCATTGAAAATGATATTTACTCACATGTTAGTGATGAGAGATGAAAACTCGACGAACTAATTTGTAAGGTATTTTGAACTCAGAGATCATATGTAATTTTTTGTACCCCAGAGTAAAATTCCTGGTTCCGCCACTGAAGCCAGCGAACTTGTTTGTTGCTTCGAATCTGGTTGCAAGTAGAAGCTTTGGAAGCAAACTGCATATGTAGCTATTTTAATGTAGTTTTTATGGATTTGAGTGCTATTGATGACCAGTTTGAAGAGGTAGAGTTGGAGCATGTGATATTTTAAATGCAGCAGCAGCATCCACAAATAAATCAATGCGGTCTTTGCGACTTTTCAGCTTTTTCTCTCGTTCAAATTTTTTTCTTCAAAAAATTGAATAAATTAAAAAATCGCTCTTACTGAATGAAATAAAGTAGATAAAAAAAACTTGTACCGGATTGGAAAATAGATATTTGTGGTTGAGGTGCTTCTTCTGTCCTCGTCACTTAATTAAATATTTTATCCATTTTTACTTGCAACATAATATTTTTCAATGTCTGTTTAATATTTATATTTATCTTAAAAAATCAAAATGTAAATCATAATTAATAAAAAAATAGAAATATACATTAAATCCTTACTTATTAATTTTGGTCAACTGCTAGCATAAAATATCATCCTAATCTATTCAATTTAAACTTAAATGACATGTATATCAAGACGGGGGAGTAAAACTTAAGAAAACAAGGGAATCATGATTTTTTTACACTAAATTCCGTTCAAATCCACCAAAATTGAATGAAAAGTAAAATAAAAATTCTTTACTTCCAACTCTTTCAAATTCTCGTAAATTTTTCTTAATAAAAACTCAGAAGTCAATTCTTTCCTTTTTAATCTCTTTTCTTTTAATTACTAGACGGGATTAAGAGTAAAATTGGATAATTAATAACACTCTAACATGTTTGGTTCAAATTAGAATACGTATTAATAATTTTAAAAAATAAATTTTAATTTTAAAAGTCATGATTATTTATCTCAATAAAATAGATGGAATTGTTTAATTTATTTACTATTAATACTGAAATTGCTACCAATCATACTACTAATTAATATTCTTTTAAGCTTTGTTTTCGAATTTAGAGAGAAAGTGAAAGAGAATTTCTTATTCCAAATCCATCCACCCAAGTTCCTCCTTTCCCAAAATAAAAAGAGATGCACGCGACGTTTTAGTGAATTAAGACATTAAACTACGTCGTTCCGTTTGTGTAGAAAATTGCGGTAGCACGGCATACGTATCCCTGGACCGAAGCCCAAACTCGAAAGGCTTCTGCATATTTTTCCTGCCTCCGACTCACCGGCATATCGTCCCAACCTCCGCCGACTGTTGTAGATTCTTCACCGGCGAGCGTGACGTTAAGCGGCTTTTTCGTTTGTTTTTGCTATTTCAGTTGTTCTATCTAATTTATACTCTATCGGGAGTTATGGGGTCGAAGAAGAGGAAGGCTGCTGGCTGCAGAGGAAGTTGTGGCCAATGGCGCAAGAAAGTTGGATGATGAGGAGGCAGAGGAGGTTGAAGTTGATAATGAAGCTGTTATTGAAGCTTCTGTTGTTTTGAGGTTGCTCCATACTCTTACTTCCTCTTTTTTTCTTCTTTAATATTTTCGTCTCTACATGTGTAAAGAATGTATGGTGGCAAAGATGTGTTCGTGATTTTGAGTAGATACAGTAACTGGGAATAGAGAAATTTGAATCAAATTTCGGCTATCACTGCAATGGGTTGTCTTTTAATTTTGGAATTGAAATTTCTCCTCGTGCTTGAATTAGATTAAGTAGCTATCTTCAGATTCTGTGGAATCTGCCCCATTTAAAGATTTGAGCTTTGATGTGTAAAGTTAAATTTTTAATGTTTAAGGTGTATTATTTATGACTTTTAAAATCAATGAAAGACAAACAGATTGGTGGAGTTGTCAATGAATAGGTTATGGATGTGTTATGGATGTATAACATGCCCGGTCAGTCTAGACTGTCCTTTTGTGGGGTTAATGGGCTTTAAGTGTTTTAAGATTTTTGTGCTTGCATGAGTGATATCTGTGTGTAGGTGCATATGAGTTTCTTTGGTATTTCATTAGCAAAACATGTGAAGCTTCACTCTTGCAACAATTAAGCAGATTATAGAAGTTGAATGGCTTTATAAACTGTCTTCAAGACATATAATTTCCTGACTTAATTGTATAATTCTGTGATGCAGTTCCTTCAATTATCATTTTGGATATAGTATGTCGAAAACTGAAGCAGAAAGCTTGGAAAAGTTAAGTCGAAAGAAGAGGCGTTATGGGTGGCCATTGCCTGCTTTTGGCAAGTCGACTTTGAAGTGGGTTGGGACTGAAGAAAGGCCTTTGGAGGTATTGTTGTGTGGTCTACTCGATTTTGTTTACTTAATAAGGTTGAGTCTTTGCTTAAGTCCGGACACGATAGATCAATGGGTTTTTTCTGGTTTTCTTTGAGAAGGATACGAGACAGAAATAAATGTTTTTTTGAGGGCAATGTTTTTTCCGTAGTTGATTGGAGGTGTTTAAACTAGAATATGGCCAGAAATTTTTAGCGCGAATTGATTCCTATCCAGAATTCATTTAATTATCTTCTCCTTTGCATCTTTTATTTGTAGATACGAATTTCCAGCGACAAAGTATTGCCCAAGATCTTAATCCCTGTTTCTCTAGAGGTTG
>NQLW01000082.1:635299-648732 GCA_002312845.1 Kalanchoe fedtschenkoi
ATTTTGTTTTAGGGGTGATACATTTATATTTTAATTTTAAATGACTTTGCACGAGAATCTGACATTTTGATCGTTATGGTTTGTCTTCATCCAGAAAATTGGGGAAGCTGAGGATGATAAGGAGAAGGATGTTGATTATCTTTCTTCAATAGAGGTAAGCCGCATAGTTTTTTCTATCTTATAGCATTAGGAACCCAAATGCATCCTGTAGCTCATATCAGAATATAGAAACCAACACATGGTAGCAGACTTCTGGGTTCTGACTATCCACTAGCATGTGTATCTCAACAATTCAGGAAGAAGATGTTAGTGATAAATAGCCATAAATATCATGTGTAGAAGCAGTATGAAACTGCACATCCATGGCCCATCGGTAACTTATGGTAACTAGCCGCCCTCCAATGAGGTCTCGGGTTATCAGTTAGTCGTCAAAAAGGTGAAAAGTATTAGTCATTATGAGCTATTTTTGTGCTTTGGAGAATTTAAGTATGAAGTGTAAGGTATTTGAAAATCTTCCACGTTAGTGCATATGATTTGTTATGATTCCTATTTTAGGTACTTGAAAAATGTTTGTTATTTGAGTGCTAAGAAGATGGTTTATAGCAATTTGAGGGCATCACAGATTCACAGTAGATACGGAGTCTCTCTTTGCCTATGCCTGTTTTATTGATACATTTAAGGAAATTTTTTTGTGCGCAGATTCTTATAATTGATCATGCAGATGTCATGGCAATGCAGGTAGGTTATATTCGAGCTCCATGATTGTTATTGTTATTAAGCCTCATGTCATCTATGCATTACTGGTCTGATCTTATGTTTTGAATGCTATACAGAATTGGAGCCACGTGAAATCTGTCATTGAAAAAATGAACCAGATGCCAACTAAGCAGCATGGAACTGATGTTATGCGCATCAAGCAATGGTAAGTTAACAAAAGTTACTCAGTACTACACTCGTATGGTTACTGATTGTGAGGCTTAACTGCATCCACGACTTCAACTGGAAATAATATGTTACATTTCTCATTTAGAAAATAATGTAGCTTCCACACCTAATATACTTTATACCAAATGTTTACAGATGGGTGTCAACTCATAACATAATTAGTTACATGAATACTGTGAGATTGTTTGTTAAAGGAAGCCATGTTAAAATTAGAGAGTAAATACATAAAAATAATATTGATGTACCGACCTTGGTGCCTATACCTTTATGCTCAAACGATGCACTTTACTTCTTTTTTTTAGGTATCTTGATGGGCTATCGAAGTACTATCGACAAACAATAGTTCTAGGGTCTTATTTAACACCAGGTAACGAAATTTATTAACCAGAAGATTTTTTTCTCAATGAAATTTGTTGACTACAATGTGTATGTGCATATTTATGTGCGTGCATATGGAGTGGTGTGTAAGTGCCACAGACAATTGGATTATTACAGATGCACGAGAGTAATTACTGCAATCATGTCTTGTTCATATTTTTGACCAGTGTGTCATAACGAAAATGAAACTAAAATACCGTTGTGTCTACTGTCTCTCAAACATGCTGTACATATTTTTGACATTGTTGTAAATTTTAGCTATAAAAACCAACAAAGAAGAAAATAAAGAAGACTCTGTTTGAGATGATTTTTGATAATTTGATCTACCTTCTTTAATATCTGGATCCTAACTTTCTTGTATTGCAATTCATCAAAGCTTGTAACTAGTGTTATATTGTCATCTCTTTTTCCATCTCAGACATGAACGCGTTGTTCAATCACCAATGTTTTAACTACCAAGGAAAGGTTTGTCTCTATAGTTTATTCTATTCTTATGTATATTGCACCTGGTGTCTCGACAACCTCTAGCCAAGGTTTAGTTGATGATAATGACTTTCTTTTGCATAAGATTATGATTGTTTAATTCTAACAAAGAATATTTTGGGTGATAAAAAAGTTTATATTTTTCTACGGATGATAAGAACTGGATGATGTCTCCCCTTTTGGAAATCTTTGACCAACATGATCATGTTGTTAGCTAGATCTTTGGTTTTGGTGTGGTCTTTTGATTTTGCAATCGATGAGCAGGTCAAATTGGATTGTGAGTATAAAGGTGTGCTTCATAAAATCTTGCTTCAAGTACGACAGGTACATATTTCTCATATGCTGGTCCTTTTTCACGCTGAACTATTAACATAGCATTAAAGAATACAATGCCGTTTTGGTTTGGGGCTAGGTGGGCTTGGGACTGTCATTACTTAAGGATTGACAGAAAGAATCTTGTTTCTTATGGATTCACAATCTTAGAGTTTCTTCCGATATCAAACTGACTGAATATTTATCATAGTGGTTCATCTGGGAACTTAATCTTCAAATAGATACAACTATTAATACGGTTCTCTGTTTCATGATGTTGCAGGTTTAACAACTATGCTTGAATATGACACAATATTTTGCTTAACTCCAACTGGCTAAGATAGTTAGCGGCCCTGTAAGGTAAAAAGAAATGGCAAGCTTGAGGTTCAGAAATTTTTCTTGTCTAATTTTGTGTTCAGATATATGAGTGTTTTGATGCGGAGTCGATACTTGTTGTGGATGATGCGCGTTTCAAATATTTCACAGATAAGGTGATGTAAACTGCTAGTTCCTTACGCCTTTTCATAGTTTTCTACCTTCAGAGTCCCTGGTTTCTTAATTACACCTGTTATACTTCAGGCCTCGCTTAATAGCCTGGTGTTTATTTGATGTTTCTTTTCTTTTATCATTTACGTACAGGTCTTCCCTAAAATCAGAGATACAGTTCAGGTATTATTGTTGCCCCTAATGTCATGAATGTCGGAAAAATTGATGATGCTGATCTTGTTTTTCGTTTTATGCAGGGTGGGATTATGATTTTTATGAGTTCTTATCTTGAATTTGTACGGATTCGCAATTTTTTGAAGTCGCAAGATGCATCATTTTGCCTACTCGGAGAGTAAGAAGTCACTGATACCTGTAAGGAATTTCTGAAACCCTTTACTTGCATAGAATTAATGTCAGTACCATTTATCTGTATAGGTACACTAAGCAGAGTGATATTTCTCGTGCTCGAATATGGTTTTTCGAAGGAAAGCGGAAAATTATGCTGTATACTGAGAGGGCCCACTTCTACCACAGATATAAGGTCTTATCCATTCTCAAGTTTGTGAAACTATTAATTTCATGCAGTCAATGTTATTGAGTTGATTTCAGCCGTAAACTTCAATGCACATGACTAGAAAACTTGCAGTTTGGACCTTGCAAACTGCTAAAGAATGCTTAAAAGCTGTCATTTTCATCACCGTTATTGTTAAAGATGTTAAACTGGTGTGTGAGATTAAATGGGAGGGTTGTTGTACATGATGTAGTGATTTAGATGCATTTTATCTTCAGTGAGCGGAGAGATTTTCTTCGATCAGCTTGAAGATGTTAGTTCATGCTTTTACTGTTGTGTCTACTTGTAGATCCGTGGCGTTCAGAATTTGATAGTTTAGTCAACCCCTGAGCGCAAAGAGTTTTACCCTGAGGTGAGCACGAGTTACCATTTCTGTCTCAGCTCAAGACAGTTAGTCTTTCATCGTTTCTGTTGATCAGGTGAGACTCCTACTGTATTGTTTCCTGCAGGTTGTCAACATGCTAGATGGATCCCAGAACATGACAGCAACTGTGCTCTTTTCGAAATACGATAAATTAAGGGTATGTGTCACAATGATGTATCATTCTACTTGCAATGCGTGTCTTTATCAAAACTCATCATCATCGCCCAAACATTTATTAAACTATATGCTATGCCTGCAGCTGGAAAGAATAGTCGGAACCGGCCCTGCTAAAAGGATGGTTAAGTCGGACAAGAAAGTGTTCACATTTTCTTGACAACAGCAGCTGCTTCAACCCCAAGAGTTGAGGGACTCAATTTTGCACAATCGCCCTAGTCTCTCGCCAGATGAGTTACAACTTTAAACCTTATTGTCTTCAAGTTTGGTGAAGCAAAAGGTTCTCATCTTTCAACAGCTTCCCTTTATTTATTATTTATTTTCACTGTATAATTGGGTTGGTAATTATCCAGTCTTTCGACTACTTTTTATTTTAATGAGTGAGGAGTTACATTCATTCCTACCGAGGATTCTTGAGATGCGACTTTGTTTTTTTTTTTTTTTTGGCGAGTGTTGGTGTCATGATTCCTTTCAGAAAGGGCCAATTCCTTCACGAGGCTTGAGAGCAGGGTCTTGATTCATGCCATTATGCAATCTCGATGTGGTATTTTGTGATAGGGGAAAAACACAAAAGGGGCCCTGAACTACCGCGTTCTACCCAATTACGGTCAGAACTACCGCGTTTTCCAAATAAGGGGCAAACCGTTAATTTTTTGACGGAAATATTAACTCTATTACTATAAATGAAACACCGTTAATATATTTCACTGCCGTTAAAGCATCCAGCAACAACCCCACCGTCTCCTCTCTTCCGAACTAGTACCCATATTCCGGCGCAGACCTCTCCGATGAAATCCCTACTTTCGCAAACCTGGCACTTCCTTTTTTTGCAGTGGCCGAATCTGTCCCTCCCAAGGTGATCAAGCATCAAGGCTTTAACTTGGACTGTGTGGGACAGATTGATTTTCAGAGACAATCCTATTTTCCCAACAGTGGAGGGAAATGGTTCAAACTGAATGAGTGGGAGAGAGCCACAAATGGGTTTTCTGCCAAGAACCTGATAGGCCATGGCACACATGGGGTGGTATACAAGGGAATGCTTGCAGATGGGATACTAATTGCAGTGAAGCAGATGCTTGATCTGGACTCAACTTGCGACCAGGACTTTGCCAACGAGGTTGAGATCATAAGTAAAATAAGGCACAGGAATCTTCTCCCTCTAAGAGGCTGCTGCGTCACGAGCGACAACTTGAACGAGAAGAGGCGTTTTCTCATATACGACTGCATGTACAGAGGCAGCCTAAGTGAAAATCTCTGTAGCTATCAGATGGTAGAAGGAGGTTAACTTGGCCGCAAAGGAAGAGCTCCAGAATGTCCCTGTCATCGATCCTCTGACACCACAAAACATAGTCAAACTCGAACAACAAACATCATCAGACCATCAACTTGCCATACATACATACCTCCACCTTCAGTGCTTAACATTTCAATTTTCATCACCTACTGCACCTCCCTTTTGCATGCCCATCCATGATCAAATCTCCATTGCTTAAAAGTCGAAACAATACACCAACCTGATGAATCACTCCATCTTCGCCGCCACTGCCACCATGTTTCTGATGGCGTGTTTGACCAGATGCTGCGTCTGTCTGGACCCGAAGTTCGCAGCCTGCCAGTCCAGATCATGCACCAGCGATGGGGTGAAAGTCATCTACCCGTTTTTCATAAAGGGTGTGCAGCCGAGCTACTGCGGCGCGCCTGGGTATGAAATCAACTGCAGCAACAATGGCGAGATTCTCTTCAACGGCATTTCGTCGAACACCTACCGGGTGTCAAAAATCGACTACGTCAGGCAACATTTCAGAGTCGTCAATGTCGGGTTTGTGATACTCTTCGACACTTGCAGTGCTCAGAGACCAATCTGACGCTGATGAGTCTCCGATTCGACTTCGTCCCGGATCAAAACAACAGCTTATTCCTCTACAACTGCCCTGATTCATCGATTTTGGAAAGCAGGTGGGCACACTGTTAACGGTGTTTAAACATCGGTTAACAGTGTTTAAACTAACTGATGGAGCTGACGGTTTGCCCCTTATTTGGAAAACACGGTAGTTCTGACCGCAATTGGGTAGAACGCGATAGTTCAGGGCCCCTTTTGGGTTTTTCCCCTTTGTTATATGCACTTCTTCGTTCGGCAACAACTGTTTGCATTCAATTTTGAAGATGACTTGCAAATAAAATGACAACATACGTGATGCAACAGTGCTCAAATTTGGAGTCTTAACAATCACTTCTTGCTGATTATGCCCAAGGAGGAAGTATAAAATCAAGGCTAAGATTTTAGATTTTGGTTGTTTGGCACCATTTTAAAAGTGATGTTTTTTCCAGGAGTGCCTTATTTTGGATTTTTGTTATCAAGACTACTCTATTTTTTCGTTTATTATCAGGAATACCCTACTTTTACATTTCCGATGGTAGTACCAGCGGATCGTCCATGTCACGCATTGCTCACATGCTGACACACACGTGTTGGTGTGACTAGGCAATCTGCTGATAACACCAGCGGATTGCTTAGATTTAAAATCTCAGTTCCTCTTCTTTCTTTCTCTCTCACTCGGCCCGACTGCCCTTCGTTGTTGCCGCCTGCTTATGAGAAGCCCTAGTTTCCTTCCTTATATGATAGTTGTAGTATTCTTTTTCAGTTGGATTTGTTTAGATTTAAGTTAACTGCTGCTTCTTTTTCCTATATTCGCGCGTGTCGGCTAGATCGTCCGTTTACTTGTCTTCAAAATCTCAACTTTTGTTTTTATTTCAGATTTGCAATTTCAGTTGCTTATTCATCTTGTTCTTGCTTGTTCTTCGATTGCTAGCAGGTACAAGGACTTTCGTTGTCAGGTTGATCGTGCTTCCCAAGATCAATAACACTTCTGGAGTAGGTGTAACGATTGCTAAGGCGCAAGTCTTAGACAGTTGTGGTCGGATCGCCAACGTCTCCTCCTCCCAAATCAAAACCCTATCTCATCGAAAGATCGGGACCACATAAAATTCTATCACTTTGTAGGCTCCCCGAGCCCCCTTTTTACTCATGTAGGCGTTTTCGCCAATAGATCTGTTCTGGATCACATATCAATAAAACAAGTAATTAAAAAAAAACAACCCCCCTCAAAACATCTCAAACATAAGACATAACAAAAAAACAATGGGTTAGAGAGAAAGTCTCTCCTTTGTCTCTATAATTCTCATAATCCTCTCTCTAGTTTTTCAAACATTATTGCCCCATTCCCTCGCATCATGAATGATTGGAAACACCTCAACCAGGATCCAGCCTAGCACATCAACCGGTTTCCTGCCTCCCCTAGCACCTCCACCCCAAATTGTCTCAACCACCTCCAGCCCAGCCATAAACCACACAACTTCTGCACCGCCCTCAAAACCTTTGCCTAAGCCTTACAAGGCCAACCGTCCTCGTATTTCCGGCGACTAGAGATCCCTGTTTGAAACAGAACATCTCATGAGGGCAGAGCGGCCATGCTCTTCACCCCTTCAGAGATTAAGGTACGAGTTGCCCAAGTGCAATGTGCCCTAATCTCTAAGTTCACCGTCGGGAAACCCAAAGCCGCGGTGATCAAGCAGCACATCTCCACCATGTGGAATCTGTTAAGCTCTTTCTCCACAGGGAGCTTAGACGGACGTCACGAGTTTATTACCCTCAACTCACCGAAAGATATCATACTATATCATGATCCATTAGATTATGCAAAATCAATGGATATGATGAGTTCACAGTTTACAAATTCAATGTGGTTTTCATTTGATCCACATTATATATATATATATATATATATATATATATATATATATATATATATATATATATATATATATATATATATATTCCACAAAATATAAGTTTTTGAGACTTTTTCTTATCCGCTCCTGCTCTAATTAACTGTGAAGATTACTTTAATTGAAGACTGCTTCTTATCTGTAAATCTCTTTATAAAATTTAAAATTGATACATTTTTATATGATTATTAACTTTCCATAAATAAATAGTATTAGCCTGTTTTTATTTCTCTTTTTGGACTTGTCTTGTTAACTTCTTTAATTTAATCTTGTATTACTAATTAACAATTAACTTAGCATCAAAGCATAGAGCATAAGTACATGCAACTCCCAATGACAATGTTATCAGCTAATGACTATATTTTTTTAGGAAAAATTATAAAAAGTGGGTATGAACTATCACAGTTTCTAAAATCACGGGTACAACTACCAAATTTTGCAATTCTAAGATATAACAAAATGTAACTAAAATGTAATTTGAGACTGTTCTTTAATTGATTAAACTAAAATATAACTTAGTAAATTTCATAAAAAATATGTTAGATCTCTAATAACATAAAATAACACAATAAAATTATAAAAAATACAAAATCTCGTCATTCTTATTGTGGATTAGTGACCGTGCACCTCCAATATTTCTCTGAACGGCAAAACATACACCCACCTCACAAAAGAGAATAAAAGCTTTTATTTTATATGACTACAAATTTATTTGAATCAATCAGTTATGTTTCATCAGTAACATAAAATAAAATAAGAGCATTTCACTGAAACAAATGACAAACCAGTGGTCAACAAGGTGGATCAAACTAACATCTCAAACCTCAAATCACCGATCACAACAAACAAACCAAAATGTATCATCACCTCCCAACCCTATCGAAAGTCTTTTGTCATCCAAACCCAGATTAGAAACCCCACTCAACTCTCATCCTTCATCTTTCTTTTTCACACACTCCATTAATTATTATACCGCAAACCAAATCAAAATAGCTAGAAAGCAAGCTTACCTGCTAGAATCGTACCTCCTTCTCCTTTCCTTTCTTCTACAACTTCACTTTGTCCTCTCAAGAACAACATAATCTCTCTCTATCTTTGCATCTCTAGCTTGCTGCTGCTGCTGGTTGGGAGGTTGAGTGATGGGTCGTGGAAAAATTGAGATAAAGAGGATCGCCAACGCCACCAACAGGATGGTAACCTTCTCAAAAAGAAGATGTGGGATCACCAAGAAGGCTAAGGAGATCACTGTTCTATGTGATGCCAAGGTCTCACTCATCGTCTTTGCCAGCAATGGCAAGATGCATGAGTACTGCAGCCACAATTCATCGTACGCATCACCAGATCACAGAAGAGATGAAACAGATAGCTTTCATTTTCCATTTTTCTTTCTGGGTTTCATGTTTAGATTCGAGATCTTGCAGAATCTCAATCCTTCTTTTATATCTTAAAAGAGTGAAAATAATGTCCCACAATTGTTAGCTAGGGCTTTCTTTTGCGCTAATGGTTGTTTAACTTTTTTTTTTTTTTTGATGTTTTACTAGGTTATCTGATATACTGGATATATATCAGAATCAATCCGGGAAGAGGCTGTGGGAGGCCAAGCATGAGGTAGTGTTATTATGCTGAGTACAAACTAGGGTTTTGCTTTTTGATGTGTGTTGAGAGCCCCAATGCAAGAAAAGGGATGACAGATCTGGGTTTTTAATTTGCTAAAAATGTGCTATGAAACATGACATCTATGAACCCAACTACAAATCAGATGTATTTCCATTTTCATCTTTGATCTAATTTTTGGGTGATTGTTTATTTGTGTGTCTAGTGTGTTTCTTTCATCTGAACACAAGTTATCTGGTTCAACTCATGATAAATCTTTCATTGTCTGCTAATTCAAGATCCGTATTAAAAAGTAGAAAAAAGTGTTGTTTTAGCGTGATGTGCATAAGTTACTAAATAATATAGTGGAAAAAAATTAAAAGTGGTCCTGAACTACCACCGCTTACCTAACTGCGATTAGAACTCTATGATTTCCAAAAAAGGTGCAATAAAAAAAAATTAGGATAAAACCATATCTAATGTAGCTTACTAGTTCTACACTTGCATCCCCATTGAAATAAACATGAAAATGCATTTGTTTCATGCCGCATAGAATTTGTGTCGTACCATGTCATTATTGTCATAAACTTCATTTTGATAAATTTTTTATCAAATTGAAACAGATCTTTCAAACAACTTCGTCAAGAATTTCATGAAAATATTAATTATCACGCTTAAAAGTTTGAAATACGGTAATTGATATGTGTAAAATTTACAGTATAATCAATTATCACGTTTCCAACTTTGGAGCGTAGTAATTGATATTTTTACAAACCGCGTCGTCTACAAGACGCAATTCGGAGTCAGAAGGTCATGAATCTTCTCCCACATTGAAACGAAGCGCTTCGAATTCTAATTAACATGAAGCTCTTGCTTCAAAGCTTCAATGGGGTGTCAGGATGTGCCCTTAGTACCCGAATGGTAGCGGCCAGTAAAGGATATTTTGGTATTATTAGTATCTGATAAATAATCCCACCTATTAGTATCTGATTTAAAAAGCTGATTTTAGAATCATATAGATTATTAATATTGATTCTTATTTTAAACCTAACATTTCATAATGATACTAATAATCTTATCTCCTTCGTAATTGAATCTGAAACTATTGACTCCATTTTCTTTGGTTTTATGTCTGCAATCTGCTTATGCTCTTGTATGGGATGGTGCAAAAGAATTTGAGCAATGAGATTGATAGGATCAAGAAGGAGAATGACAACATGCAGATAGAACTCAGGCAAGTTGTCGATCTCAATTTAGAATTAGTTGTAATATCAACAATTGTTATATATGTGCATATATATATATATATATATATATATATATATATGTTTCGAATTGTTTATAATACTATTTACTGATATGATCACAAATTAGGCATCTGAGGGGAGAGGATATTGGTGCCCTGGACATCCCTCAGCTGATGGAAATGGAGGACATGTTAGAAATGGGCCTCACCAACGTGCGTGAAAAGATGGCATGTCTTCCTCCCAGTCCAGCTAGATTCATATTCTCCTTTTGATCCTTGTCATTTTACTGAAGATGGATGAATTAGCAGTTGTCAGTTTACTTACTCTTCTGTTGTAATTTTTTGCAGATGGACATATACAAGATGAAGAAACGAAATGTAAGGTTTCAAGAACCATCAGTGTTCTATTATCTCTCCATTGATTTGATCTGCATTTTTATGTACATGAGCCTGTCAGTGAAGCTATGTGCTTGTTTTTATATGAATCAGACTAGGATGTTGGAGGAGGAGACAAGCGAGCTTTCCTATTCAGTGGTAAACCCCGCATACATGTTGATTTCCTTAATATCGGAAACTTATATTCATAGCTTTATGGTGCTAATTACTTGTGTTTAAACATTATTCAATGTGTTGCATTAAATTGCGAGTGATTGTTGGGTGGAAAAATCAAAGTGCTGCATGACGTTTCACCATTTGATTTAAAAATTTTCGATGTGGTACGTGTCGCGGCCACCCAAAAATGTCTCTTAAATTATACACTAATTTTTAGAGTAAAAGTTGAAACTTGATGAAATATTTGTGCACCAAATTTTCATAGCTTCAACTCAATTACATCAAAATAACCCAACACCAATATCAAATTATTAATTAAACACCCTAATCTTTTACTTTGCAATATTGCATGAGCTAAGTAATTTTGTTTTATTTGGCTTGCTGCGGAACAGCACCAGCAAGAGATCAGCATGGGAGTGAAGGGCAGGGACGTGGTGGATGATGAGTACAGTGGGAGGCTTAGGGGATACAATGCACCTATGCCCTTCTCCTTCCGAGTGCAGCCTATTCAGCCAAATTTGCAAGACAGAATGTAAAAGGTAATTCCATCATGATTGGCTGTCGCCAGCATCGTACTGTGTTTGTGAGGATTCATGCTTCCGCCAAACAAGACTCGAACCAGTTGCAGAAGTGATGTGTGTAATTTGACTGGGATGCATTCATAACCATCTTGATGGTTCTTTTACCTGATGTATAATTTGAAGGGCATCCACATTCAAGTTTTGTTGCAGTTTCATGTCGGACTTCAAAACGTTTTGTTTCAATATGGAAACAGGTTCGTGACCTTCTGACACCGAAACGCTTCGTGCAGACGAAGCGGTTCATAAAAAATTAATTACCACACTTCAGAGATGAAAGCGTGGTAATAGATATATATTAAATATTCGAAATAATTTATTATGACGCTTATTACGACATTTTTAATTTAGAAACGTGATAATATGTAAGCTATTAGGACACCACGCTTCTAAGGAGAAACGTGTTAATAGCCTTATGACTGACACGTGGCATGTGTTAGGTGGCAAATTCTTGTGTACTCCGGGGAGTACCTACTCCCTCTGACAACGTCGTTTTGATTTAAAACAAAACGACATCGTTTTGTTAATGGAAATAACTATATATTATTCAGTAAACAACTTGAAGAATATACAGCTACTTCTGATGAATATCGAGGCATTTTTGAAGAATATGAAAGCAAAAATAATGAATAAAGACCACAAAACAACTTGATAAATATTGAAGAAATTCTGGTGAATAAATAAGCAATTCTGGTGAATATCGAGATATTTTCTGATGAATATGGAAGAAAAAATAATGAATATACATCATAAAATAATCTGATAAATATAAGAGCAATTCTGGTGAATATATAAGCAATTCTGGTGAATATCCAATGAATTCTGATGAATATGGAAGCAAAAATAATGAATAAAAATCATAAAATAATTTGATAAATATAGGACTAATTCTGGTGAATATATAAGAAATTCTGGTGAATATCCAATAAATTCTGATAAATAAATATAGGACTAATTTGATAAATAATGAACAAAGACCAAAAAATAATGAATAAAGACCATAAAATAATCTAATAAATATAGGAGCAATTCTGGTGAATATATAAGCTATTCTGGTGAATATTCAGACATTTCTGAAGAATATTGAAGCAAAAATAATGAATAAAGACCAAAAAATAATCTGATATATATATATATATATATATATATATATATATGAGTAATTCTTGTGAATATCGAGACATTTCTGATGAATATGAAAGCAAAAAAAATGAATATACATCATAAAATAATTTAATAAATAAAAGAGCAATTCTAATTAATATATAAGCTATTCTGGTGAATATCGACGCATTTCTGAAGAATATAGAAGCAAAAATAATGAACAAAGACCAAAAAATAATCTGATAAATATAGGAGCAATTCTGATGAATATATAAGCAATTCTGGTGAATATCGAGGCATTTCTGAAGAATATGGAAGTAAAAATAATGAATATACACCATAAAATAATCTGATAAATATAGGAGCACTTCTGGTGAATATATAAACAATTCTGGTGAATATCGAGGCATTTCTGAAGAATATGGAAGCAAAAAAAGTGAATATACACCATTAAATAATCTGATAAATAAAAGAGCAATTCTGGTGAATATCGAGGCATTTCTGAAAAATATGGAAGCAAAAATAATGAATAAAGACAAGAAATTAATCTGATAAATATAGGAGCAATTCTGGTGAATATATAACCAATTCTGGTGAATATGCAATAAATTCTGATGAAGAAAGAGGTTTAACACGTTTTTATTATAAAACAAAAAAAAACGACGTAGTTTTTGTAAAATGCAAAATTAAGGCATGTGGAGAATCAAATAAAACGACGTCACTCGAGGGAGTACCTACTCCCGGAGCACGGAAGAACGACTCGTGTTAGGTGCTACAATCAAACCGAACACTTTTAATAAATTAAGAATAATCAAATATTTAATAATTAATATTTCAATTAATTATTATAAATAATCAAAT
>NQLW01000082.1:649203-678647 GCA_002312845.1 Kalanchoe fedtschenkoi
ACCTCCAAGCTGAACTTCATCCTATAACATAAAGGTGCTCCCCATAAGCGAGAGAATTCATTCATTTGGACATCTCTAACACAAGACGACTGGATGTGGCTAAGCCAAGACAACTGATTCATTTTGAGCATCAGAGCTACAGGAGCTCTCGCAGGAAGATGTGTTTCCTTGTTGAAGTCGCTCCATTTCATCATACGCCCACTCCAAACCAGGGCAATAATGGAGAGGTGGGTTAAATCTTGTGTCATTAATGTCATCGGGCAGGAAAGCTCCATTCTCAATGAGATACTTCACAGCACGCTTATTTCTTTCTTTAGCTGCATTATGGAGTGGTGTCCCTGGTTGGATGTACATACAAATATATGAGAAAAGCAAGCTGCGACAAAGTTGAGGTTGAGTAGGCACTTAATATTAAACTTTAGGTCCACAATAAAATGACAACAGCAACACTTACAACCACAGGCACCCTTTGTTCTGGCATCAATATCAGCACCATGCTTCAGTAATAAAGACATTATCCTGACATGGCCACCTTCGGCAGCAAGGTGGAGAGGAGTCACCCCTTTGGATTTGGGACCCCAAGCAGCGACATTAGCGTCAGCACCATGCAGCAGTCGCTTAACCTGGAAAAGGAATGAGAAAATCAGACTATAGACATGAGCCGCCGACAACAAATTTAAAAAAGAACGAAACCAAATAGACTGATGATTCAAATAAAATACTTCCAACAACTGTAAATGAACAAAATTATAAACCACTATAAAGAATTTGCAATAAAAAGAATATTAACAAGAGTTCCAAAGCATAACTAGTTGCTAACAATAGTTAAAAAAAAGTACAAATTTACACGGATAGTAAGTAAAAATAGATATAGAAGTTAAAAGTAACACTCAAGGTGCTGTTCGATTTTTGGAATCAAGCATTTATAACTTACCTACCAGAAGCAGTGTGTTTAAACCAAATGCATAGACAAGCACAATCTACTGTCACTAAGTACATCTAAGAAATAGGGAAAGGAACAAAAAGAAATTTTATCTAATGTCTGACTTCATTCACATGATAGACTCTCCTATCCCCATCACTCAACACTATCTTGTGTAACTAATCAGGGTGTATAATCAAGACACGAAAACCTTCAAAAGTTCAAGTACCACTAATCTTTGATGGATTCCAAGGTGTTATTTTTCATCCACTGTGTAATGTGTTTACTAAAGACTTCTCTGTCACATGGTAAATAAAAACGGGGACTACTAACAAGTAAGAACTCTCCAACTCACCCACCAATACCAAGTCAATGAATATCACATCTTTTTAGAAACTATTTTTTTGTTTATAAATGCCAGAAGGAGTGCAATAAACTTGGCCATAATCAAGGCCAAATCAAGCAGAAACTAGCTATACAAACCACCCACCATGACACCAATCAGAAAATCAAACCAGAGAACATGATCCAAGGGAAAAGGGGCAAAAACCAGACCAGCAGCCTAGGAGCAACTACCGGACTACTGCTATCCCAAAAAAAATAAAAAATAAAAATCTACCAAGCTAATCCACCAGAACAGGAACACTAAGCTGCACAAACTGACCCCAAAGAGACCTACTCCTAAGAAATTCTGCTACCAAAACCCTCTAGTTACCATCATGTTCCTTCTCCAAACCTCACACTTGCTGCAAGTTTTTGATCTAAATATTCCTCAATGAATGTCACATTCAACAACATACAGCTTTCAGCACCGGGATAAGGTACTAAATACAGAACGACTATACAAAATTTCAATAGGTGAATGCACCAGCCATGCAAGATTTCTCAGAAATATTTTTCTTGAGCCTCCAATAACTTCTACAAAGGGGAAAAATTGGAAGAAAATAGTACCTCCTGAAAATCCCCTTTCCGAGCAGAAACATGAAGTGGCGTCCATCCCCTATCGTCTCTATCTCCCAAACCGTTCTTGAATGATGATCGTCTGCTCATAAAACTTTTGCGAAACGGACCCAATTGTTCTTGCAGCATCTGGATTAATGCCCCCCTTAACTCCTCCAAGCCAAGTATCGATTTTTTTCACACAATTTTCAATCTAAATCGGACAACAGCAACAATCAAGCGCGTTCAACCACCCTCAAACTCCGTTCGAACTAAAAAACGGGCGAAACAAGAAAAGCAAACGCAGAAGAAAGATAGAGGCAAATTTAGCGGGAAGTGGAGAAGGAATGGTTAGCCATGCCGTAAGGGAAGGAGGGATTCAATCCGGGGCCGAAAGCGCGAAGATTGACAGAAGAAGACAAGAAGCGAGAGGAGATTGGGATTATCATCGTGGACGGAGAGGAACACAAATTTAAAGGAATGAGGAGGAGGAGGAAGGAGAAAAACGGGTTGCGATCGGAAAATTCAGGCGAATCCGAGATTGGTTAGGAGAGAAAGACACATGACGAGATTTGAGCTCGGAGGAGGAGGAGACCGAAACGAAACCCTACGTCGTTTATTTCGCGTGAGAAAATCTTAAATTTTGACAACGAACAAAAGGGGGTTTGGCTGGCGTGAAGGGCTTACTCGGTTAGGTTTTGTAGAGGTCTTTGGTCTGATTAGGCTGAAAAATCGGACCGGATCCGCGATTCCATTCCGATTCTGAACCAGATAAGTTCATTGAGTAAAAATATTTTCAAAATAGAACAAAATATAAAAAAATATATGGGAGAATAAGATATGGGATGCCGCTTTAAATAAGTTGCTCTTTTTTAAAAAAAATTTAGGAGGTTTTAGGGTTTTAACATGTTATGGTGTTTTAGTTTTAGATTTTTCGTGTTTTAGAATTTTCATATTTGTAAGATTTTATGGTTTTAGGGGGTTTTAGGTTCTAGAGGCTAGAATTTAGGATTTTTAGATTTTAGAGTTAGAGTTTTGTTTTTTATGATTCAAAGGTTTTACAATATTTATGATTTAAAGGTTTTAAAATATTTATGACTATGTCTTAAACGGATTTGAGTCCGGTGCTGCGCTGCAATTTGTTGTGCGGTCCAAAACAGCGTCGTTTTGTTTGTTTGCTGACTACTCAACCTAAAACGACGTCGTTTTGATATATAATTTTAATTAAATAAACAGCAAACAAATAAAACGACTTCGTTTTGGGCCGCACAACAACTTGCAGCGCAGCACCGGATCCTCTTCCGTCTTAAACATCCTAAAATATCGAAACAAAAAAAAAGTAGAATGATGTTATTTTAATGATCACTCATATAATTTATATAAAGTCACCTTATATCCACCAACCCCAAATAATATTGAGGTATCAATACTAATGTTATGTCCCGACGCCCAAATCAACAAAAATGACAAATTTTAAAGGATTCAGATCTCATATCCAAATTTGAAACTCCGCGGTTTTGAATTTCAACCGTCAATAAATATTTGACATATGTAAAGTAAAACTTGAATATTATTTTCAAAACCAAAACCGCATTGTTTTATTTTAAAACCACATTATTAGGGGGATTATGATCTCGAACCGCCAAGCCATTAACAGTCAATTTAAAACTACAATCTGATGATTGATTTGTAGATGATTTCAAAAGATAGAATATCGACCCTATGCATCATCTCTCACTTAAGTGTTTTCTTAGCATCTCAATTTTTTTTACCTCTCTGATTTCTCTGATTACTAATTCACATGTCTGCGTGATCTATTTATTGTGGGAAGCCAAATAAACCATAATAAGTCTAAAAATTATTAAATAAAAGAGCCCAAAAAAACATAATGTAGACTCCACAAACACAAAAACTATTTACTTCTGAAAATATTTATGTGTCATTTTGGAAACAAATGTTTTGATAAGGTTTTGTACATACAGTAACAAAAGTTAGCTTTCATAATTCTTACACATATTTATAGTAAAAGCATTATTTAATAAAATGAGCTACATTATCAAATATTGATATTTACTCAATTAATATTTGAAAATTTTAATTTAGTTAATGTTTATCTTCTCATCACTAAATAGACTACTCTATAGAAATAACAACGGAAAAATATTATACTATCAAAGCCATTATGCTAAGGGTGTTGATTTTATAATGAAATAAGCAAACATAAACTTCTCCTACACAAACACTTATGTGATAGTAATGTGTGCAGCTTGATCATCATTTATGTTGATGACAAGGTGATAGTTTGTCATTTTTGTTCAGGTATTTGTCATCAGGAGGTTGGCACGTACTTTTAGTGTGGATACGGATGTTATTTTATTAGTCAATACCCCCAGGTACGCACTAATGTCAATCATATCTCAGCACATCTATTTTTATGTATCCGTCTATGATTCAGCCTATGGAGCAGTCAAGTGCCGCTACTGACCAAGATACAGTTGGATTTCCAATAATACATTTTGGTACTTAAGCAGAGAGAATTCGACCTCAACAACAAGAAGAGAGAGCTCAAGTCAAAAATTTTACATTGGCATAGATAGATACGGAGGCATCCAATTCTGTGGCTTGAGGGACTTTACATGTATGTAACTATAATGCTTTGGTATTATTTGATCCGGTCTGGTGTTATGCATTCATTTATTTCACCACATTTTTCATCTCATTTGTCTGTGTCCCCTACATGTCTGGAGACACCTTTAGAGGTGACCACTCTAGTTAGTTATCTTATTGGAGCTGAATTAGTGTATTGCTCTTGTTCAATTCAATTAGTGGTCATGATATGTTATCAGATCCGATTCTACATAATATGCTAGACTATGATATTATTTTTTTTGGATGGTTTGGTTATTTTCACATTATGCTAATCTCAACTGTTAGGAGAACATGATCACTTTTTAAATACTAGAAGAATCAGAGTTCACCTTTGTTTGTGATAAGAGTGTGGCTACTCCCTAATTTATAGCAGCCTTGACGGCTAGTAAGCTGGTGAAGGAGTGCCAGACGTACTTAGCAATGATGTTGGATGCTCACACTCAAACACTGACACTTGATATAGTGTCTGTAGTATATGAGTTTGAAGATTTTTTCCTCGAGGATTTACCCAGATTACCTCCGATGTGGAATGTTGATTTTTATATTGACGTGACACCAGACTCGAAGCCTATTTTAATTTCTCTTTATTGGATGGTTCTGGCTGAGTTAAAGGAGTTGAAGGTCCAAATGTAAAAGTTGATCGATAAAGGGTTTATTAGCCCTAGTAAGTCTCTTTAGGGAGCCCTTATCTTATTCATGCAGAAGAAGGATGGTTCAATGAGATTATGCATCGACTATCGTTAGTTGAACAAAGTAACTGTGAATAATAGGTATCATTTACAAGGATAGATGACTAGTTCGACCAGCTACAGGGAGCTCGATGTTCTTTAGAGATTGATTTACATTCTTGTTATAATCAATTACGGATAAAAAAATAATATATTCCAGAGACCGCGTTTAGGTTTCAATATGGACATTACGAGTTTCTGGTAATGTCTTTTGGAATCAAAATGATCCGGCAGCATTCATCGGGATGATGAATAATGTCCCTATGATATTTTCTTAACAAGTTTGTGATTATATACATTGATTACATCCTCGGGTACTCAAAGATTGAGGGGGGAGCATGCTTCATATTTGAGAGAGGTGTTACAGAAATTATGAGAGCATAAGCTTTAAGCTAACTTCTTTAAGTGCGAGTTTTGGATGGATAACGTAATATTTATAAGCCATGTTATCACATAGAGTGTCAAAATTTATCCCTCTAAGTTTGCAACAGTCGAGCGTAGGCCTATACCTGTAGCAAAGATGTGGAGTTTTCTTGGGTTGGCAAGATACTATTGATGATTTGTTCAAGATTTCTTTCATATAGCTACCCTATTGACTATCTAACTCAAAAAGAAGTTACGTTTGTCTGGTCTGACAAGTGTGAAGAGATTTTTCCGAGGTTAAATAAAGCACTGAATACTACTTCAATCCTTGTTGTGCCTTCAGACACAAGTGGATTTTCAGTATTATGACACCTCGGGCGTGGGGTTAGGGTGTGTGCTCATGCAATAATGTCGAGTCATTTCTTATACTTCCCTTTAATTTAAGAAACATGAGTTATCCGACTCATGATCTAGAGCTAACAGAAGTTGTTTTTGAATTGAAGATGTGGAGACACTATTTGCAGGGGGAGTCTTTCGAGATTTTTATTGATCACAAGATTTTAAAGTGTAACTTTAATCAGAGAGATCTTAATCTTTGGCAACAGATGGTTAGAGTTGCTCAAAGACTCTGATTGCACTATTTTATATCACCTAAAAAAAGCTAAAGTAGTAGCAGACACTCTTAGTAGAAAATCTATGACAAATTAGCTCACATTTTGAGGATATGAGGCCACTTAATAGATGATCAACGATTATTAAGCATAAAATATAGTCAAGTGTAATTGTGAAATATATCATAGTTGACAAATTAAAAATTGCATGAGATTTGTCAAGTATTAAGAATAATATTGCATGAGATTTGTCAAGCTCAGAAAGCATAATATAAAAATTAGAATTTATTAAGCATAAAATATATCATACCAACGATTCACAAGACACAACTCCTGAACACAAGAGACTTAACCACGTGTGGCCATAGAAAAGTACATGATCAGTTTAATAAAGAAAACCTCACAAAGTGGATCTGAACTCTTTTAAGACGTTCTCCCTTGGTGTTCTTCACTGCTCTCTTAAAGATTGTTGCACACATTGAAGTATTGCACACGATGTCTTCGCACCCCAAGGTACTCACACTAAAAAGAGAAGGTAAAGACCTCCTTATATAGATGTAGGTTATCTCAATCTTTTGAAATAAGATCTTGTTCGAATTTAATGTTGATACTTGGATGATCAACTCTTTTAAGCTTTAGGATTCAGATTTTGAAGATGATAGAAATCATAATCTAATTTAGAGTTGAATTATAAAGCTTCATGCCCACCAACCTTGTTGAGTCCGCTGATAGTCCGTTAAGAATTAGGCTCTGATCTCTCTTAGGAGATTGTATATAATCCATTGAGTGAAAGTTACGCCCCTCAAAAGTTGAGAAGGTTTTGCTATCTCAAATTAGAAAATAGCGCGCACCACAACTAATGCTGATGTCGGCTTCTCTCTTCCTTTATGATTGTGACACGTGTCCTGCCTTAGCCATGTCACCATGCGCGCGAGTTGAGAACCCCAATATGTGGCTCTTATGCTTGTCCAGATACTATCTTTTGTTCTCTTTTTCTGATCTTGTAGATTTTGCACTAAAGTTGCCTTTTAGCACATTTTCATATTAAGAGCTAAAATAAGTTTAAAATATAAATACTAGCTAAAACCATTAACATACTCAAGAATGGTCAATAATTAGGTGAATTAAGCATACAATGATCCGAATAATTTAGTCTAATCACACACATTGTCGAGTCGTATTGTAGAAGCTCAAGGTGGTGACCCTGAGATGAGTAAGTTAATGGTTGAGGTTGAAGAGGAAAATCTTCCAGACCTTGCTATTGGTGATGATGGAATCCTTATATATAGAAGTCTGTTATGTGTCCAGGCAATTAGTGACTTGCGTCAGGAGATTTTGAGAAAGGCTCACTATGCCCCCTATGTTCTGCATACACGTTCTACTAAGATGTATCATGATCTCAAAGCTTTTTATTGGTGGAATTATATGAAACAAAACATTGCAAACTTTGTATCGAGGTGTTTGACTAGTGAGCAGGTGAAAGCTGAGCATCAGAGACCAGCTGGCTTACAACATCAGATAGGGATTTTTGAGTGGAAGTGGGAACATATCTCTTTAAATATTTTTATAGGATTGTCACGTACCAGTAAAGGGTCGACTCTGTTTGGGTAATAGTGGACAGGTTTATTAAGACCGCACATTTTATTCTTGTAAAGGCTAATTATTGATTTGAGCAATATGCCCGTGTTTACATCGAAGTGATTTTATGACTGCAGATATTGATTTCAATTATTTAAGACAGAGAGAATTAATTCATATAAAAAATTTGAAGATCATTTTAGACTGCTTTGGGAACTTAAGTACGTTTGAGTATAACATTACATTAGGAAAGCGGGCAGTTAGAGAGGAACATTCAAACATTAGTAGATATTTTGAGAGCTTGTGTAATTGATTTCAAGGATAGTTGCGATCAATAAACTCCACCGATAGAGCTTGCTTATGATAATAGCTATCACTCTAGCATTCAGATGACTTCTTTTGATGCGTTGTATGGGAGGCGATGCAAGTCACCTATTGGTTGGTTTGACATGAGACAAAATATTATTAGGTCCTGACATAGTCTGAGACGCTAATGATAAGGCTTGCATAATTAAGGATCGATAGTTAGCAGCTCAAAGTTGATAAATGTCTTACGCTGACTTGATGAGGCGGGGATTAGAATTTGAAGCCGGTAATCATGTATTTTTAAGAGTGTGTCCGAAGAAAGGTCTGATGAGGTTTGGAAAGAAGGAAAAGCTTAGTCCTTGATTCATTGGCACTACAAGTGGCTTTTAGATTGACTTTACCCCTATTTTTGTGATGTGCATCCAATCTTTCATGTCTCCATGCTTCGTAAGTATCTTTTGGATCTGAGCCACGTCTTGGGAGCTGAACATATTTTAGTTAGTGATAATCCTATCAAGAGGAACCTGTTGGTATCTTGGATCATAAGTGAAAAGAGTAAGAAATAAAAAATTAGCTTCTGTAAAGATACTCTGGAGAAATCACTATGAAGTTGAAGCTACATGGAAATCGAAAAAGAATATGCATAATAAATATCCTCATCTTTTCGGCACATAAAGTATAAGTTAAAATTCAAGGATGAATTTATTTTAAAGAGGGTAAAAATAACACAATTACCTTTATATATAAAATAATAATAAATAAAGTAATAACATATTAGGAGCGTTTAACAAAAAGCTCAAATTCATACATAAGTCCAAATTATAACTTACATTAGGGTTTCGTAGTTTTATATTAGCATAAAAAGGAAAAAAACAAGAGAGAGAGAGCGGTGTGGTCATATACATAGATGGGGGAGTCACATTAGTCTTCACTTAGATTGTGAAATATGTGTCAACAATTGTTAGATATTATGATGAATGTTGGTTGAATTGTTGTTATGATGAATTGTTCGATTTTTCATTATAAAAGAGACGTATGTGGATAAACACGTCTAGACAGGTAGGTAAAAAAAGGTAAAAAAAATGTGACACATATGGGAAGGTGTGGTAGCATCGCAAGCGGATCTTAGCCACATGTCACTGTAGGCATGTATTTTTTTTATGAAAAAAATAGGAGTCAACCAGCTGTAAAAATAAAAAATAAAAAATAAAAAACGAAAATAAAAAAACACGAAATGACAGGCAGGCGAGGATAGAAGTAGAGTCAATGCATGTTTTCTGTTTTTTTATATATTGTGTATAAGCCATCATATATATATATATATATATATATATATATATATATATATATATATATATATATATATATATATATATATAACGTAGTGTTTACATAAAGGATTACATACGGGGAACATTAAATATTATAATTTCATTTTTCATATATAATCATAGGTCGGGAATTGAAGTCAAATCATAGAACGAATTGATTAAACATTATAAGGCATATTGGATATAATACTTACATAACGTATACCTACTTTGAGAAGTAAAATTATCATATTGAATATTCATTCATGTATACACGCTGCATTATGTCTGCAACATCTTAAATAGATAGCGTGTTCTGTTATATGACTGATTTATGATTCAGATCGGTAGTGATGTCTGTCTAGCCAATGAAGGTTTTATGTTGCAGTTCATGTTTGAGCATCATGCATACACATTTATATTTGGCGAACGTCGTTTGATGTGATATAAGAAAAATAATGCTAGTAAAAATGTATATGACCACATATATATATAATAAAATTACGAACAACGAGCCATACATTATAAATAAAATATTAATTAATGAGAAAAATATTTATTATCAATGATAAATAAAAGAAACCCTCTCGACTCGCCAAATTACGTAGCCAGTTGTCTGTTCATTGAGACTTTTGACACACCGCATTATATAATTCTCTTTTCAAATCAATGGTTGATTAGTAGTGACAGTGTCATCCGGTGTTCAGTCAGTTTTTCTCCATTAATTAGTTATTTATTTTTTATTATCTCATTAGTTGTTGCTCCAATGTGTTTGAACAGGTCCTGATAATTGACTTTTACAGTTGAATTTCAAATATCATTTATATTTAGTGGGTGTTTAAATCTTATGATTTTATTCAATTAAAATTATAGTTAACTTTATCCTTCGTGTTTCGAGGCTGGTTTAAAAAGTCAAATGTAGACCGCAACGATGCAGCACTCTCTTAAATGTCTTGGTTCAGAAGCTACTCCTCCTATTTTACCTTGTTAACAGTCTGATTTTTGTGTTGCATGTCATTAACTTGTTCGCCTATAAGAAAAACTAATCGTTAATTTGTCGAGGCTCCTTGAGGAGTGAGGGAGTCTATGCTTCTGTGCTTAACTAAGACAATGAGACTTCAATATCAATTTTTAAGAAACATTTTTATTACAAGTTAACTTGACTGGATTTTGGATCTGTCCTATCACTACTGGCCGTATCCTCTAAATCACTGAAATGAAGTTAATTTAATTTCAATAGCATGGAAAAAGAAAATTGCAAGACGAGACTCTCTTTCACAAAAATAAGACGGAAGCCTGTTAAATTGTAAAGAGTGAAACGAACTCATTCCAGTACTAGTAACAATTAATTGCCCATCAACGGATCCAGTTCCTAACTACACAGTTATAATGAGAGGTTCATTTATCATTAAATTGAATTGAAATAACAGATTTACTGGTTGGTCAAATGATCCTACCAAGCAAGATAAAAGGCGCAATTTTTTGTGTGTTCCGGGAGCATCTGCTCCCCGAGACGACGTCGTTTTGAATTTGTTCAAAAAGACGTCGCTTTACGTGTTACACACCCGTTTGACCAAACAGCTGATGAATATACAAGCAGAACTAATGAATATTCACTAGTTGTGCTTCTATATTCATTAGTTGTGCTTCTATATTGTGCTTCTATATTCATCCATTTTATATGTTCATCAATTGTGCTTTTATATTCACCAGTTGTGCTTCTATATTCACCAGTTTTACTTGTATATTGACCAATTTTGTATATATATTAGTTGGTTTTCTATATTCACCAGTTATGCTTCTATATTCATTAGTTATTATTTTCTGCTTCTATACATCAGTTATGCTTCTACATTCACTAGTTGTTATTTTCTGCTTCTATATTCACCAGTTGTTATTTTCTGCTTCTATATTCACCATTTGTGCTTCTATATTCATCAATTTGCTTCTATACACCAGTTATGCTTCTATATTCACCAGTTGTTATTTTCTACTTCTATATTTATCAGTTGTTATTTTCTGCAATTATTGAAGCATAAATCATCGATGAATATAGCAAACCATCTGTTGAATATAGCAGATCAACTGATGAATATACAAAATTGGTGAATATATAAATACAACTGGTGAATATAGAAGGACAACTGGTGAATATAGAAGGACAACTGGTGAATATTCAAAACTAATAAATATAGAAGCACAACTAATGAATATAGCAGCATAACTGATGAATATACAAAATTATTGAATATAGAAGCACAACTGATAAATATGGAAGCACAACTGGTGAATATAGAAGCATAACTGTTGAATATTCATTAGTTCTGCTTATATATTCATCAGTTTTACTGTTATATATAACTAGTGAATATAGAAACACAACTGGTGAATATTCATCAGTTATGCATCTATATTCACCAACTGTGTTCAGTGTATTTAACATGTACAACGTAAAACGACGTCGTCTCCGTAAGCAGGTGCTTCCGGAGCACGAAATAGTCATTGAGATAAAAGGGGTCCACGTCAAAACTATAGGGGTGAGCCATAATGTGATAATTCTTTCACTTATGTAAAATCTCTGCAGCCAGGAGTAAGGGTTTTCTCAGAATAATACATTAACCTTTAGTCTGGCCTGCCTTGAATATGCCTGCAGGATAATGTGGCTTTGTGAGATGATTTTTGCAGTGAGGCCTGGGCAATTTATGTAACAGACTATCATTCTCCTCTGCAGGATGCAAACTGTCGGTTCAATACAGTTTTTATCTCTTGATCCTTAATCCATCAACGACACCTGCAACAACACAAAAAAATTGAAGGCAGGGTGCATTTTGTTCTTGAAGTTTCTCTCACACCATGTTAAGAAAAACCCAAAGATCAAAAGATAGTTGGAAGTCATGTTTGCATCATATAAAAGCTATCTCCGAGTCATCAGATGGAGCAAAAATCACTCAGCTGCATGAATGAGGCTTTGCAGAAAATCAAAAGGACAGGGAGAAATATACATAGGAATGCAATATCATTTCGCCGGTCAATAAAAATAAGCTAGGTCATCCATAATGCTAGAAATACCTCCTTCATGAAATCAAGGGTGGCCTTGGAATACATGTCTTGGAGAAATATAAATAGTAGCCCTTGGGTCTTGTGATACAACATATATGCCATGTAACTTTCTGGTAACAGAAATTTATCATCAAACAGATCAAACATTTACCTCTCCTTGAAAAGAAAAAGCCAATCTTCGTGAAGTTTAGCTGAATTTGAGTTTTTCTGCAGCATAGACTCCTTTCTTTGTCACCGCATTGTTTGATTTATGGGAAGAGAACTTCATATTCCCCCCTCGCAGATGAGGAGGTTCTGAGTCTGGCTTGTTTATTTTGCTCTTGTCAGGTGCCCTGTATTAAAAATATGAGATTAACAACTCCAGTGAAAGAATCTGATGAAAATTGAAAAGAGGTTTTCAAGTCAAAACAAGAGCAAACCTAGTGCGCAGGAAGAAAGCAACCATGCCTATCAATGCTGCGCCTCCCATGACCGACTTCAGTATAGGAGATCTGCATGTCTTTGATTGATTTGACTTTACAACCTCATGATCTTTTAGTATTAAAACATCAGTTTCTGCTGATTTAGCTTCTAAACCTTCTTCCTCACCCTGCACAACCAAGAATTAAAATTAATTCATATCTCATTTTAATCACCAGATGAGACACTGCCAAAGGAAAGAAACCAGGATATCAGCAGGAGTGAGATCATTTATGTTATTTACCTGATTTGTTTCCAGCTTATCCAGAGGAGCATGACTAATTGGACGCTTAAGACCGTGAAATTCTCTGTCAAGATCAGAGCATTGTATCGGCATCCTATCAAAGGTTTCTTGCTCACAATGTGAACCAGTCTCACATGTCGTTTGCTTTATACCCTCATCACAGTTCGTCGGATGCCTATCATTATTAAATCTAATTACTCCTTTACCTTTAACTGCAGTCACCAAGGCACATGCTTCAGGGAAGTTGTCATCACCCGAGCATTCATTTAAGAAATATGGGTACTGCTCATATGAGTTAATGGGGGCAGATTGCAAATCATAATCACTACTGTTACCATCCAAATTCCAGCAGTCTGATTCATCACATTTCTCACTGTAGAGACATGGTTCGGAGTTGGAACAAGAAGTTGTTGATAAGAATCTCTCAATTATGCTCAAATGGACATTTTCCAAATCTTCATTGTCAGCTGACCAGTCTTTCAATTCGTAGAACAAATTTGCTTCGCCATGTCCACAATCAGAGTCTACTTGTGATGGGAAAGGACCACTACAATCAGACTCTTCAGCGTCTTGGGAGCCAGTTCCATGATATTCGAAATCCAGACATGAAATAAAGATGTTGGTCTCAGCATCTTTCATTTTCAGTTCTGACATATCTGAATGTGTATATAATTCACACACTATGTCACTGGAATAACTGACAACCTTGCCACTTATATTAACAGGGTTAGACATTGGATTAAGTACAGTACCGAACTGTGACTCAACAGGATCCTGATCATCATCAATATCGAAATACAGCACGTTTGTATGCCAGTTACTTGAGTTACCCGAACGAGCCTCGTTATAGTGTTGCTCCCCTTCATCAGAAATCTTAGAAGATTTTGGTCCTTCAGATAGCATATCCTCACATTTCCTATCCTCTTCATTGCAATATCTATGGCATCCCAAATCTGGAATTGGTAAAGAATTATTAGTGCTCATTTCTATTATGGTGCTCTCCTCCAAAAAATCTTCTGTTTCATATGAACAAGCGCTCAATTCAGGTGCCCCATCAGCAGAGACTGTTGAATTACCACCACTATCAGCCAACTTCATTTGATTACTATAACATGAAACGGCTGGAAGATCAATCACACACTCACTTGAATCTTCTGAAACTGATGATATTTTTACAGAATTAATAATGTCATTGTCGCATGCTCCGAAGTGCACCAAAGCTTTTTCCAGATTATTGTTTTTGGACAGTGAAAAGGACTCTATTGAACTCAACGAATCTGACCTACTGAGTAAAGCATTATCAAAAGGTGTTTTAGTGAAAGGGCTCATAAGATCCAACTGAGACACTGCTTTCTGCATCATCAGACTCCTCATAATAATCATAACTTTTTGAAAGAGAGACAAGTGAATTGTTCTGCAAGGGTAAAGACAAAATGAGAATATAATCGACTAACAATAAGACACTAAAATCAAAGTCAACCTCTTCATCAAGAGTACTCAAACAAGTACAGGGATAGGTCAAATAAATTCTTTTTTGTTATGAGGATTCAACTTAAACATTGTAGGTGTAGAGTTATTAAGGAGTTACTAAAGCAAGATTGGTGAAGTTTCACAAATGCATCACCGTGATGAAAATCAAGATTAATAGTTACCTTCATGCACGGAAGATCAGAATCATTGAAGGAGTTACAACAATCAGAGCTCACTGAACCGCATTGTGACAACTCCAAGCTTCTCCGGATACAACCGATCAAATTTGTTGGCATGGTGACTGTATATGTCACAATGTCAAAATCAGGAACCTACAATTTGGCACCACAGAACACTTAATGAATGCGAGAACCATCACTAATAAAAAGAAGCAGAAGGAACCAAAATAAATATGTACAACATGCCAAAATGTTGATCCTTCTAATTTAATGCTGGAAAGTTATTCAGCATGAAGATTGTTTCAAAATATGGGTATGTACCAAAAGAACTAATCCACAAGTCAGAAGCTGCCATGCCTGAATAGCATTTTCTGACAAAATTTACCAACAACGAGTCTACACATGTAAAAATCACTAAACATCTAGGAATGAGTTATTTGGACTTTCACAGAGAAATTTCAATTTTTCAAACAGTTAGGGTTTATTTACTGATTCAGGTTAGCTGCATTAACTGCTCAGCCAATAAGAGTGACCACTTTCCTTTTATAACATAAACAACCACTCGTCTTTTGTTTTCATGGCTTTGCAACCTGACGGCTGACACTAGTCACTTGACTAACAAAAGTTACCACCAGACGTGCGACCATAAACACTGCAAATAATTTGCATATCTTAATTTTATTTTAACATTGTATAAAAAATAGTTTGAGTCCACATTATTTGTACCTTTATGTCCATGGACCTTGCTTTCTTCGATAGGAATCGTATACACATACATACTTTTCGGGTATCTCTTCTCTCCACAACATCAGATGGAGAAAACAAATCAACACCAGTCAGTCCCATGATTTTACATATCTGCAAAGACACTGACTTGCAATTCAGCATTTGACCAAAAAGAGTTCACAAAGATTAAAAAAAAAGTAAATTTGAGCATGTGCAGATTAAAAGTTACACAAATATCGTGAAGCATTCAGCAATTTGAATAAACAAAACTTGCAGTCTCATCAACACAAAATATCAATGTAAGCATATTTAAGCCACCACAGGATCAGCTAATCCTGCATAAGACATTTGTCTGACATGAAACATATTTCAGCATCTAAGAGAAGAATTGTGGGCCAGTAAACACATCAGTGGCGGCACTGTAGAGCTTATTACCAAGTTAAACATCCTAATATAGTTGTCTTTAACCAACCGAATTTCCTATCCCATCAGCTATTTTCTACTTACATGAATCTATTATTTGATAGAAAGGTATTGGTACACTCAAACCACTCTACTCAAAAGTCAAAATCAAGTTGAAAATAAATTTACCTTCAGAAATGCATCAACATTCGAGTAAGGCATATATTTTCCACCATGCTTCTTAGACTTTGTTGTTCTGGTAAATATCCTTAAATTGCCAACTTCCACACCTTTCTCTATCAGCATTCTCCACAAAATATTAGACACTTCGAATCTGTATAATCAATCAATATTATGCTTATAATGAATCGCTTATTTGTGACTCAAAGATAATTGCTTCAGTGTCAACAAAGACCTAACATCATAAAATCTCAAGTACTTACACAAGTAATTCTCTGAGTGGAAAATCTTTGAAGCCACCACTTATCATTATAAGAGTTCATGTTGCGATTTTTGAAGGCATAATATTTTTACTTTTTTGAGGTGACAATTTTAATTAGTATTTCCATCCCAGACTGATCAGAAAACTTAGCTGCACATCTTACACAATGCAAGAGCAGTCCTTGCAAACTGAAGAACAATCCATTTGTTGGAGGTAAATAATGATTTTGCACAAAATAATAGCAATCCGAAAAAAGAGTAAATCGAACTGCAATCTTAACAAAAATCTCATCCGAAACGAGACTGGTTTAAATTTGAATTAAGCAGACAAGTAAAATCATAGTATAAACCTAGAAAACAATTGGTGTAAAATAACAGGACCTGAATCAATGAGACTAAGTCATTCAACAAATGGGTAATATTCTGCTGAAGTTGAAGTCAGTGACACGACAACTTAGCATCAAAAAAATGAAACTAAAAGTAAAAGTACATACAGTAAGTCCCCGTCAGCTAGCATATCTGATATACTCAGATCATCATCCAATCTTCTTTTCAGCACTTCGCTTAGCCATATCCTTGCTTGTTTCTGCAAGACAACAGAGACATCATAAAACAATGGCACCAATAAATTTGCAAAACCTAATCAACCATACCCAAGTAAACCTCAGCATCTCCCAGAATACCCACACCCAACTCACATTTCCTAACACCAAACCATCTTAACTCAGATTCATCTACAACAATCAATAATTCACCACAACATTCATTGCCCACAGCCTTCTACACATTCGTGACAGCATAGACTTCACTATCTGCCAAAATGCAAGAATCAAACTACACCCAATAGATCTCAATCAGCCCAAGTCACCTGCAAGAACTCATCCTCCAGCTCCCTGAACTTCGACTCCCCACAAAGCCGCGACTGATCACCACAAATCCGTAAACCATCTTCCGGCTGCCCAACTCCAGCCGTCCCCTCCATTAGCTCGGCCCCTCCACTCAACTCCTATCAATCTTGCATAGTACACAAATCACCAAAAAAACCAAATTCAAAATTAAATTTTTTTTTCAAATGAGGGAGGATGAAATGACACTGAAATTGAAGTTCAAGAGAAAGCAATAATACCTCTCTCTAAAGACGTCGAATGGATTCTGACGCATTGGGAACTTGAGCAGGCATTTGAGCTGCATGCGAAAAACGCGCCTCTACAGAGTCTCGATTGGAAGTTGAAAATCAAAATTGCGAGAACTGGAGACTGATGGACCTACCCATACACAGCACGATAACCCTACCTCGGGGTTCGACACCAATAATATTGCGACACGTTGCGTGGGAGAGTATTTGTTTGTTTCTTTTTATGCAACTGAATTCAAATTTATTGGAGGTCAACATCTACTAATCCGTCTTATTTTATTTTGAACTAGAAAATCATAAATGATGATAGAGAAGTTTTTTCTACTCATGAATGAGAAATTATTAAAATATCTCTACTCTTATTACTCTCAAATAAAAATCATGAGGTTATACTAGTCATTATGTATATTGTTAAAAAAATAAAGGTGAAACCATACTTTCAAAAATCGCGAATATAATTTTCAATTTTCATAATATTTAATTTTTTAAAATTTTGGGGTCATTTTATAATTAAGACATTTTTTTATCTAAGTTTTGATTTATTTTATCTAATTACTAACTCACCCCATATAAAACTAACTTTTCTTTTAAAGTCATGTTACTCTGGCCATTTCATAACCTCAAATTCAGCACCACACTATCCCAATCATACTTTTCTATTTAATTTTTTTTATTTGTTTTCAAAAACAAATATTGAATTGTATTAAAATACCTTGCAAAACAAGGTTTGAAATGTACACAAAAAAATCGGAAAAAAAAAAGACTACAACATGCTTAGGGTTAAAAATGTAAAAGAACAATAAGACTTTGAATTTGTGAAGTCCATACAATAGAAATTCTTTTTGAAGACTGCTCTGACGTTAAAGGGCATGTCTGGGCAAGTCTTGGATAATGAGAAAGGTGTGTCTAGCATTAGAATGAGACAATAAAGAGGGAGGCAGCCTGAATACTATGAGGGTGGATGTTTGACAGTATAATACCATCACAAACTTCCTCTGCCATGTAACCACCTGAGGCAACAACATATCAATATATCTGGTGGCCTGGGATAATCCTTTAACCCTTACTTATAAGGTAATTCTTTATCTTCCTTTAGCTATTCGTTGTTATATCACTTTCCTTACCCCAGGAGTTGTCTTGCTGCAAAAGACAAAAAATTTATAAGATATGGTTCCTTTGAACTTCGCAACATCTATGTTACTATAAATATAGAGACATGACTAATGAAAATATTCAGTCTATTTAAAATGCACGGCTAGCACATATAAATATTGTCATAATTCTTCTACACCTCACAAAATAACAAAAGACTTAACGAGCCAAGAATAAATGTGTTCTCTTATGCTTAAGGGTTAGCTGATAAGTCTTTTTTATTTGTAAAAGCATTGCCTCGTTCAACAAATCATCTCCTGCATATCAAAATAATCACATAACGGTGATCGTGGTGATAATGTGAGATCAAGAACCAAATTACAAATTCTCATCCAAAGTGTTTAGCAACAAGTTTTGCTCCTGAGCACAAGCACATATGAAAGAAATTGATTGGTTGGTACAAGTAGTTAGTGTCACAATTTGTAGCCCTATGATAATACTGACATAGCTCTGTGAATCTTTTCTAGTACCCATAATGACTACCACTTAATCTGAAACCTTTAAAATATTGAATTAATCATCAATAGCACAAGGATGAAATTTCACAAAATCCGCGAATCACTTGCTAGTGTTGGTCTGTACACTACCAGACATTCAGACCAATCCTAAATGCACTAACTTCCTTTAAACATCAGCCTATATAATGTTCATCAAGCAAATATGAACTTTCATTGGATTCATAGCTTTTGCAATATGTGCGCACTTGAATGAGAGATAGAGATAAACTAAAATAATCAAGCATTTTCTAGTGCCAAAGTTAAATATATTGATATGATTTTATTCTTTATGAAATTAAATAAGGACCCAGATCAAAAGTATGGTTTTTTGCGGTGATTTAAAGAGCATACCTTTCCATAAATTTTCAGACAATTATATAACTTGTTCAGCGATTTCAGATAGGATGATTTGAGCAATGAGCTTGTCGTCGATTAACTTAGCTAGGTGGTCGGATGTCAAAGACATCGACAAATCCAAGTCATATGACTAAGAGAAATGGGTGACAGGGTACATATCAGGAGATGTATCGAGTGAACAAAGAGTTGGTGGTAAAGACATTGACGTCGATGCGACGGATTAGGGCTCAATCACACACACGATAGAGGAAGCATTTCATTGGGCGGAGCTAATAACGTCGTTGCCATGTGTAGCGGCGTCATCTGCATGTGAGCCTGACGACCAGCCTCCCCAATATAGTGGCTCAATATCGTCGCCGTCTTTGATTTTGGGGTTTGTAGGAATGAGGTTATGACCGCCAGATTGAATTTGTGCGTTGAGTTAGGTGAGTGGGGGTAACGGGGGTTAGTAGAGTTATGTTAATTTTGTTGAGCGGTGAATTAGCAATTACTAAAAGTAAAAAATATCTTACGGACAAAACAGATCCAAAACTTAAAAAATTCTAATATTATCAAATTTGATAGTTACATTCATAATTTTTAATGATAGCTCGCATTCATTGTTTACAATTTTTTCTAAATAAAATAATATACGTAAAAGGGTCAAGTTTTAATTTTTATTTCATATTTATAAATAACTAATTAAGATACGATGATATATTAAAAATAGAGAAATTTTAATAATTTCTACAATATATGAAAAGATATTTTTTCATGAAACAAGAAGGATTCTTTGACGTAGCATAAATTAACTGTCAAAATTTGAAAAAAATAAGTAAAATGACGAAAAATAGAGAAAAGTATTAAAGAATGTTTGAACTATTGCGTCTTTCACACTTGCCATCTTAGTTATCCAAATTTTTCAATTAAGGTGTAAATTTTTTTTACTATTTTATAAAATTATTTGTACAATTTCATCATTAAATTAACAGAACTTAATAAATTTTGCTACTTCACAAAACTACATCGTTGTTTCTATGTAAAATGACGTAGTTGTAAAGTTCATATTAAATGAATAGACCAAATCATATGAGTGATTTAATTTAAAAATCAAACCAAGATCTTAAATTGAATAAAAAAATTATCAAATTCAAGTTATAAATCAAAATAAAATAATTCAATATCTGAAAATTGCAATATCATCCCAACTGCAACCTGAGATTAGGCTCATTTTTAAATTCATAATCTCTTCATCACCGAAACTCAAATCGGCTCAAATATCTAATAAATCAAAACCAACTACGAACCAGGGCCGGTCCTGAGAAATTGGAGGCCCTGTGCAAAAAAAATTTGAGGCCTCAAAACTTATGGTCATACTAAAAGGAGAGGGGGTTGTATGGGAGAAGGAAAAAAAAATGAAGGACGGGTAGGTGGGGAAGATGTTGACTCGGCAGAGGCAACTCGTTTGACTCGGATGGGTTAACTCAGAATGTACATGGACTAACAAGCTGTCCAAGTTCATCTCTACTTACAGGAAAGAGAAATTACGGGGCACTTGGTTAGTCGTTCGGATGAATCTGGACAAAAGAATGTTCAGGTTCATCTTCTTGAAACCCAGTTTCCGGTGAAGTGAAATCGACTCTGGCGAAGCGAATCGGAGCGATTTCTTCAAATGCTTCGACCTTGAGGCCCTTTCTTTAACATTTTAATGTCGAGTTGGAGGCCCCCCTGCGTGTGAGGCCCGGTGCGGCTGCACCGGTTGCACCTGCGCCGGGCCGGCCCTGCTACGAACAATCACTTCTAGAAAACTATATTTGCTTCCTAGAGTATGACTTTTTAAGTCCACCCTTTTTACATAGTTTGGTATTAAATTAACTCCCTTTTGATTTATTTTTCATTTTACTCTGCTCTTCATAAACCGTTGATGCTACTAGTGATTTTGCCCCCACTTCCTCCCCCTTAATGTTAATGTCCACATTCTTGTAGCTTACTCACATACTGTACGCGTCATCCGCCAAAATAAAGTGCCAACAACGAAAGATTTAATGAACTCTTGATGACATTATCACAACTACGAAAAAGATTAATTTGTGTTGATTTTGGTGCCAAGTGTCATTATTTAGTAGAATTTTTCATTAGCGTTTTCATTAGTGTCGTTAATTTAACATATTTATAAACTACGCTTCCACAAACATTATTATTTAGCCTCACTTTTTTAACAATGCTGTATAAACATTGTTATTTAATGATTTTCTTAAAAACATAATTATATTTCTATTTTACGGCATTTTTTGCATAGTTAATAAAACCAAACCGGAACAGTCGATTTAACCGGTGCTTGGTCCGGTGCGGTTTGACAAGTAAAACCACTTTACATGTTAAACGGATTTGAACGAATCAGACTGGTCAAGAACGGGTTCGACCGTATGAACCGGACGATTTATTAGAATCGATCCCTAGACTTCAGCATAATTGACAATGCATCTACCACTCGGCCACTCCAGTAATGATGATTTTCAATGTTGTGGTTTATATTTATATTAAAATTTTAACGTAATTAGACCGACGGTCGAATCAATCCGAGCTACGGGTCAACTGATAAACTGGAAACCGAAACTCGTACCGACTCGACTCCCGATCCGGTTCTGTTTTTTTGCGCTTATATATTATGTGACGCATAAAAGTGTCACTAAACTATATAAATTCAATTTATTTATTTTTCCTCCGGATAGAAATTGAGAATTTATTTTATTAATAACAAAAGGCAAAAAAAAAAAAAAAAAAGTAAGCATACGCTCCGACTAGGCTTATCTTGGGCGAGCAGCTTTTCGATCGGCACCTCTCCCCGAATTGAGAATCGATCGTGACTGGAGGCTTATCGTCTTGTGCGACCCTGAGGCGAGCTCCGACGAGGTGACCTCCGACCTGCGAGTTCCAGCAGCTCCGCCGCCCCAAAATTGACTGCGTGGATGCGAAGAATTTGGTTTTCTGGAACTTCGCCAAGTGATTGACAAGGTAATGGTTTGGACTACTTCCCCTACTCTCATACGCTTGTCAAACATCAATTCATCGTCGAAGGAAACTGTAATTTATATTAGAGATGGAAAAAGATTGCAGTTTGAAAATGTTATTGTCAAGGCATTAGCTTCAAATTATCAATGAGTTGATGACTATTCAAACCCTAAAAACTACTCATCAAAATTCCTCTGCATGACATCCCCAGAAGCAGCCACATCCTCCCTCCCGACCACACTCTGAGTGATCAGGTATGTGCTCGATTAGGTGCACTAGCTTGCCCCAATTGTATTTCTCTTTTCTGTTTCAATTTTGAATTTGACTATTTTTAATTAGGATTAATAATTTCTTAATTTTTACTGGGAAAGGTTTACGTTCATTTTCTTGTGGTTTCAATTGTCGGTATGATTTGAAATTTGAAGCCTCTTCGTTCTGTTTAGGTCTGCACACGACTCTCAGCTGGATACAACAGTGATTCATATTCAAGTATAGTTGAAATGTTATAATTTATTATTTTTTTGAGACTTACTGGGTTTGCATCTATTGAATGATTTGATCAGTTAGCAAAGAAGAGATTACATCAGTATAAGACATACTGATTGTCTAAGTTGTTGACTAATACTTATTGTTCTTATGTTGTGACTTTGGTATAGTTGGAGTACAGTCTGACTATAGATTTGTATGTTGCCAGTACAAAATAGTGAAATATAATGAAGCCTTCAAAAGATCCATTTGAAGCAGCCTTTAACGAGCAGGGTGAATCACCTCCTGATTCTCCAGTTGCGCCTGATGCCACCGAAGATGCCCAAACCCACCCTGGCCCAGTTGCTGATAATGGGCCAGATGATGACTATGATTACGATTATGAGAGTGATAATCTGAATTCAGCAAAGCTGCCAGCCTCCAAAGATGTTTCAAAAGCTGCTGGAGCCAATGCATCAGCCAGTAAGGCTAAAGAAGACGAGGAGGAGGAAGAGGAGGACAACATGGATGTTGAGCTTGGAAAGTTGGCTCCCAATAGTGACCCTGACAAGATGGCCAAGATGCAGTGAGTATCTCTATAGCTAGTCTTTATAATTATTTTATTTGTTATCATATAATTGAGTAAAAGAGATATTCTGCTATCAACATTTACGAGTTCAGTCAGTTATAAAAAATGGACTCCGTAAAATGAGCAAAACGTTCAGTAAAAGTGTGACTTTAGAACCATGCTGCCACTGGGGTGTTTATTTTTCTTACTCTCGTATAACTGTCATTACCTCTGTTTATTTCAATGACAAGTGGATACTCACAACTTGCTTAAGGTTTATGTCGTGACTGGACAACGTAGATAAAATTCAGTGGATATCATGTTTATGTACGGATTATGTGGATCCCTTAGCAATAGTACTTAAACTGTTGCTTATTATGTAAGAAATGACGATGTTTCAGTGGTTGTTTGTCTATTCAAAGTTTCACCATCTATTAGAGACAAACTCACATACTATTTTCCAGGTCAATATTGTCACAATTTACGGAAGAGCAAATGAATAGGTATGAGTCTTTCCGTCGATCAGGATTTCAGAAGAGCAACATGAAAAAGGTAAAAATTCTTTGAGGAGTTTTATATACATGCTTCATCCTGTGGTGAACAAGAATTAAGTTGTCCCTTTTAAAATTATTTTTATTACCAAGGATTTTAGAAGGGTAAAAGAAATATAGATATTCTTTGGATTGTGGCAATAAGCAGTAACATTTCTGAGAGTTAGCAGCAGGGTGCTCTTAAGTTAATTGATTTCTTTTGATTGCAGACGCATTATATATTTTTTTATTGGTTATCCGGTTTTATATTTGATGTGCAATATCGATGATAGGATTCACTAGATATTGCCTGTTCCGCGGCTTGTGAATTACTGAAGCTTTTGATAGGTCATGAGTGTCATTGAAAGGTTGTTGCAAAATTGGTCATGTTGGCGGTCTTTACCCAGTCTTTCATAATGCAGTTGTTGGCTAGCATAACTGGAAGTCAGAAAATACCTTCTCCCATTCAAATCGTGGTGTGTGGAATTGCAAAGATGTTTGTCGGTGAACTTGTGGAAGCTGGTGAGTTTATTTGATTAGATCAACTTATGCTTCTCAATGAAGAAAAAAATGTTTTGAATCTCAACTTACACCATGAATATTACATGGGGCATTGCTCCATAACATTTACAAAATGACACTGAGACTGAATGATGATGTGGTGCAATTCAGCACGAATTGTTATGACTGAGCGAAATGAATCTGGCCCCATCAGACCATGCCACATGAGAGAGGCATATCGCAGGCTAAAGCTTGAAGGCAAAATACCGCAGAAATCCACGCAGAGGCTCTTTAAATAATGTTCCCCATGCTTATTAGCTCAGTGTCTGTCTCGAGCGATGATGGTGGGATGTGGATGGATGGTATCTGCTCTGCTGCCTATTTTGTTGAGCAGATGAGATTTAGGTAGATACTAGATATGGAGATTATGTTGCCCGTGTTCACATTCTGCTACTTTCATCCAGATTTCATCCAAATGAAAACTCGATAATCAATCGTTTCCACACCTTGAATTTTCATAAAAACTTGCGAGGCAAAGTTTGTACTTTGCGTTTTTATTTTTTTTATTTTTATTACAAACTAATCACAATATTTCATTTTTATTTGAATTTTCTTTCCACACCTTGATTTTGTCCGGAACAAAACATAAAGTTTGGAAAAATATGGTAACAAGTTAGATTGTGAATTAACTTTTGTGGTAAAAGAGGATGAAGGGTTTTTACAATTTTTAGGATCAGAGTTTGAATTTCGTGATGATCTGGTAATATTAAATAAAAAAAAAGTCGTTCACATGCACGGCCAAGTCATCGTTGCAAGCTCTCTGAATGTGTTGCGGTCCAAAAAATTGAATTTGTCTATTCATACTTGACAACTGGGATACAGCTCAGTCTGTCACATCTCAAGCAAGCAACAGCAACCTCTTGCGTATCCAGCTTTGCAGCACTGCTTCTAATTCTTAGACTAAAATAAGCATTCCAGACGCTCTTATACTCAGGGGCCGCGTAAAGTGTTCTTTGTGGAAATATGCGATGTTATACATCATTATAAGAGAACAATGAAACTCCAAAACAAACAAATAAAAAAAAGTAATTTAATTTTTTTATTATAAGTAAACAAACAAGCATTCGGCTCATACATATGAATTACATCGGCGAATAAAGCATACATGACACATCACTTGAAAAAAGCACACTCTCATTCAGGGAAAAAGAAAAAAACTCACCCAACCATCAAGATTTGAACCCCTAATTTTGGGGTCGGAGCACCAGCACCTAAGCCAGTACGACCTCTGTTCTAAAAGGCGGCCGCCTAGCCACCTAGGCGTCCGATTAGTCTCTGGGCGCTTTAAAAACGCCCCGCCTAGCGCCTAATTATTTTATATATTTTATTTTTAAAATAAAATAAAATTTTATAGGTTTAATTTTATAATTAATTATCAAATATATTATTAATATATATAACTTCGCCTAATCATCCGATTAATCCTTCCGTCTAATCCCCGCCTAGCCGATTAGTCGCTAGGCCCCAAGCCAACCGCCTAGGACCGCCTAACGCCTTTTAGAACACTGAGTACGACACTACTTTCGTGGCCTAATTTTTCATGCAATTTGCAATGTGTCTTACAAGAAATCATCTGTCATCCTATACTGCTATACATGTACGTTTATTTTGGATCTTCGGAATTATGGTCTCAAATTCAGCATAAGAACCGCGTTTACGACAGCTCAAGTCTCACCCGTTAAGCTTGGCTTGAGCAGCAGCATAATCAAACAGCTTTTGCCGCACGTCATGTCTTGCTGCACGTATATATAAGATTTATTGTACGTCTGTATATATGTGTCAATAGCCATCTCCCAATCATTAGCAGTAGTATCATTGTTTGTCAGAAAGCCGAAAATGACCTGGTGGCGTCCTACTTACTCCAAGAGGTTTACACATGCTTCTTCTGTAAGTAGCCTCTCCTCCATATACTATGCTAAAAAATGGCTGCATGTTTTACATATAGCCAGCCCCATCTGAAGCATGAACTTTAATTTGCCAACCATGATTCAAGCTGCAATTTCTGTGGTCGCAGGTCGTGGAGCTTCTGGTGCAAATCGATTGCAAGGGCTGCGAGGATCGAGTCCGGAAAGCCATCTCCGAACTAGACGGCATGCACTTGCACTCCCAAATTAATCCTCTAGATGTATGTATGTATGTTGTATCTCATACACAGCTTGGTAACAATTAGGTTTCCCATTGTTTTGACTGACAGGAGTTGGGACCTTGGAGATTGATTTGGACAGCCAGAAGGTGACGGTCACCGGGTATCTGGACCAGAGAGAGGTCCTGAAAGCCGCGAGGAGAGCGGTGAGGAAGGCCGAGTTCTGGCCTTCCCCGTACGACAGCCAGTACCACCCGTTCGCGTCGCAGTATCTGGACCACCAGCAGACCTTTGAACCGACTTACAACTACTATGTTCATGGATATAATAATGGAGGCGTGCAGGGGTGCTTATCGGACATGCCCATCATGAACGATGACCGTTTTCATATCTTCAGTGAAGAAAATGTTAACGCTTGCAGCATTATGTGAGATTCCTGAAACCTGGGATGTATCACTGCACGTGCATTGGTAAACGGTCGCTGGTTTGTGATGGGATCAATGTTCGCAAGGTTATGTCATCGACTGCGAATCAATGTCTGCTCAAACAACAACATCGGCAGAAGCTAATTTGCTGAAGCATATGGGCGGCCCATAGACATTTGGAAGTATTATTATTATCTTATAAGATCAGGTGTAAATTTCATTGTACCATTTTGGACCAATGATCACTATAATTTAGGGGAAAAAAATTTAAAAGAGGATTTGAAATGTAATCACTTACAAATTAACATGATTGTCAAAAAGGGGTACGACAAAAAAAATTAAATTGATTTCTGACGATACTTGAGATCACTTTATTTGATTTCTTAAATATAGTTGAATTTATTAAATTTTTTGAAGATTATAGATGATTGAGTATGAAAATAGATCGTTTTGTTTATGCGCGTAAAATGATATTATTTATTTTAATAACCAAAGGACGTAATTTTCGCACATCAATCTAAGTCTTGTAATAATATTAGTTTAGAAGTGTAACAATAAATTTTATTTTAGAAACTTAGTCCATTTTTTTCATCACACTTTTTTGACAATCGTTATAGTTTCGACTACAATTTGATAAGTGGTGATAGTTTAATTTTTTAATTTTTTCCTTAAATCTTTTGGTTATGTATCTGGACATATAGTTGTCTTTTATTTAATGCATGCAAATATTCTCTCTATCCTCTAATACATATCGTTTAAGATTAACTAGGTATTAATGTGCATGCGGATGCACATGCTCATAATTTTATTGATTTAAGTATGATTATTTATATTATATAGTAAGTCATTTATTTTTAAATATGTCATACTAATAATATAAATTTGAAATTAAATTAAATATATTTTTGTCAAGTTAAATTTCTAATTATTTTGAATTATAAGTTTTTGTCCAATTTTTTCAGAGAAGGCTGCACTTATGTGATCATGTACTGTGCTGATATTGTTGAGCACATATTTTATTGTGTTTGACTTGTATCATTCAATATATGAGTTTGATATTTAAGGAGTAATGTATAATTATAAGGCATCAAAGTTTATTATCCAAATTAATTTCATATTTCATCTCGCTCTTTCTTTGTCTTTTCTGTAAGTGGATTGCTTTCGATATCAACTTTCTTACCATTGTTAAACTTATGAGTAAAGTATTTTAAACATTTACCATTTAACTTGTTTAATTTGATGTGTCGTGTGCACCATGAATTATGGTGTCTTTTGATGCTTCAAATAATTTTCTACCGGTATCTTGATCTGGTATTGTTCCCTATCCATATTCTCTTATTGATGTTCTCTACTTATGAAATTTTATCCTCCGAACGTCAAAATAGTAATATGTGAGCAAAAAAAATCACGTTTAGAATTTTATGGTGTAAATATCATATGAAAAAGGATATTTGATACATGTTTCATTAAATTATATTATTACTCAGAAAGTATATTTATACCTTAACTTTTTAACAACAATTGATTCACAAAATTGTTATTTATCTATCATTTTAGATATCAGCGAATCTAGCCTCATCTTAAATGATACATCTGATCTATTTTTAGATTTATTTAAGTATTTTTAATGAATTTTTGTATCTATGAAATTAAAGGTAAATAATTAATGACAGTCCGTCCATTTGGATATTGTCATTAGCTTTTTGATATTTTTTTAACATGTATCTTGAGCCTCTCATGAATGAAGATGGTAAGATTATATATTTACATTGTGATCTTGGAATTTTTTCTCGGTAAAGCCTGTCTTAACTTCTACACATATTAGCTCTATTTTTTCTTACTACATCTCATAAAATATAATTTCGATAATTGTGCACTAATTTTTAGAGAATGCAATGTTTAATATCAAAAGTTCAAAAATCAAACACTTCATACATAACCTTAATTATTTTACAATTTTTTTAATTTTTTTAAAAATCAATATTATATGAAATTTTAAGATATTAAATATTTTGCAACAAATAAAATTTTTTCTTTAATAAAAATTCAAACATTTTGGAAGTTGTGATATATTTTCTATTTAAATCTAGAGAATCTGAGTATTTAATAATTTTTTTACTATATTGATTCAAATTTTTTTAGCACTAATATCATTAAATTTGATAAAAAAAGTGATTTATTAGATGACTTATCTTTTATTTTGTTGTCATGCTCTTTTTATTTTGATGGATTTTGTTTTTACATAGAATAGATGATGTATTTTATGTGCGAAATCAATCTATTTATAATTATA
>NQLW01000082.1:679441-690569 GCA_002312845.1 Kalanchoe fedtschenkoi
AGTTTTGTGAATGAAATAATTATTAATATATGATAGATTAATCGATTTTATCTAATCTACGGTTGGTGGAATTTGATACAAATTGTTTTAGTTTAGAGGATGAAATAATATAAATTAAAGATAAAGATAATAATATATATTAATATTAAATAAAAATAAAAGTTGATCTCATGTAATTTATAATTAAAATATTTATGTGACCTATCAACTTATTAATTCTTTTAATTATCCATTATTATTGATATAATTTTATATTGACACATGAATTAATTAAATGATTTTTATTGATTAATTAGGCTTTAAAGTTGATAGGATTATATTTTGATTAAGATGTATAATAATTAAAATAAAATAAAATAAATATGAGAGAATTAAGGAGAGCTTGACACATAAATTTTTATTAAATGGAGAATTCTGGTCGCTCTGCTTCTGCTTTAATATATATATATATATATATATATATATATATTTGAGTAGATTAACGTAAAGTTATTTCTGTTGGTTGAACAAATTTAATAAGCAGGTGGTTAATATTTTTTTGAAAAAATTTATACAAAAAATAAAATTGATAGATGATTACTAGTGAGGAATATATTTTTTTATTTATTATGATAATGAAATGATTAATGTTTGACGTTTTAAGATAGTTTTTGATATTAAATACGCATTGAAATTTGTTAAGTGACAAGTAAAAATGGATAAATTTTTTTTGTTAAGTGACATATAAAAGAGGGTAGATGGAACAGTATTTAATCTTAATTTGATTGGACTAATTTTCACAATTTATACAGTAGAAAATACTTTACTTTAAGCACCCTCTTGAATGTCGTTGATGAGACGTAACGAATGGGTAGGATTAGTTTGGTTGAGTTAGTTGGGTGTTTAAGTTTTTTGATGTCATGAAACATTAAGTTTTGTTCTCAAATTGGGAGAGAAAGAGAAGATAAATATTTGGCAATGAAATATATATAAGAAAAAGAAATATTATAGGAGGAATTTGAAATGATAAAAGTAAAAATATAATAAAATTAGTAAAATGACTTTATATTAAAAATCTGATTAATTTAAACATCATAAAATAAGGGCATTATTATGTTTTTTTTTAAAGGGATCGATAGTGGTTCCCCACTTCTCCCTCCTTGGTGGTCAGGGGCCGCACACCTCCTCCACTTTGATAGTGTAGGCCCATAGCGGGCCAGCTCACGCGCACCTCCAGCGTAAATGCGGTACCAACAGGGCTTGAACCCAGAACCTTGGGGTTGTTAGACAACACCCAGTACCACTAGGCCAACACCTTGTTGGTCATTATTATGTTTTGACACCAAATTCTTCCATTTTTCTCCAAATCCATGGAAATGAAGGAGGGATTTCTTTCCTTCCGACCCCCAAATCATGTTTCTTACTCAGAAACACTACCTAAGAAAATTTTAGGCACAATCTTTTCACATTCTCTCCCTCCGAATTCATATTTCAAATTTTGAATGAATTTTGTATTTTTACAACCACACATTCGCTTAGAACTTTATGATTTGTGTATTTCTATATTAACTTTGTATTTTACAACAGAACATTTCGCTTAGAACTTTGTACTATATTTTTTCTGAGTTAACTCTGAACTTTTACAACAACAAATATTTATCATGAACCTTATACTTTGTTTGTTTTTTTAAAAAGTTTATATTTATCCCAAATCTTATACTTTGTCTTCTAGGTTAGCTTTATACTTTACAAAAAAAAATAAAAATTCTATGACCTTTGTTAATATGAATTATTACCCTTACAATTTTTTTTTAAAACTAATCATAAATCTCAAAATGGATCTTGAACTGAATTTTTTATTTCTTTACTCAATTAAATCGATAAATATTAAATATAACACAAAAATATTATTTAGATTATGTAATTAAGAGAAAGAAATGAAAATTGAGGGAATGAGAGAGAGCATTTAAGTGAATGGATGTAGTAGGGTAGATGAGTTGTCTAAAATACTCTACACATAAAATAAGAGACAATAAGATGGTTTAATCAGGACTAATGATCAAAAATTGATCAACGGTGATCTAAGGAGTGCCACTCATATGATATAATTCAATAATTGTTATTTTATATTTTGATTTCCTTTTTAATCCTTTTTATCATTTCATCACACATATTTGGTGACATATCTCTCCAGATATCTCACTTGATGCAACCTACGTAATTACCACTAATTTAATATTAAAATTTTGATCTCATTCTCTCCTCCTCCTATCCACTAAAAGAAAAATGGTCTAACACGAGGGTCGGAAAACTGTAAAAAATAAGCATCGTGTTTGGACTAAGGCAACGAACATGTAATAATTTAAGATTGTTACGCTAAGGCAGCGGTTTTTGGATCGTCGAACGACGACCAAACATTTTGAAGAAAAGACAACGCTTAGATTTAAGGCAACGGTAATCTTGCAACAGTTTTAAGAGCGCCACCATTTCTATTTTTGTGCGATGATTGTTGACCGTCATTCTTTCTTTTAGATCTACCTTTTTTACTAGTGAATTTACATATTTTTTTATTACCCTATTTGTATGACCACAGATTTTGATGGACAGTTACAGTTACATACACAATTCGCCGACTATTTCCAAAACCACATAAATAACCATCAAAGGCATAAAAATCCTAACAATAGCATATAAAGAACATTAATCAATCCAAAACATAACTGCTTACAATAACATCAAAGGCACAAAAATATTAAAATATCAAGCATAAGGTCATCAAAGGCACAATACTAAGCATATCTTTATTTTATATTTTTAATTTGGGAAAACTACATAAAGGGGGTATGAACTACCACATTTTTACAAATCACGGGCGTAACTATCATGTTTTGCAATTTACAGATTTTTCAGTTTCGAAACTGTTTTGTAAGTAAATATTTTACAATCAACTCCAGATATATTTTACACTAATTACAAACTCACCCTCAGCAAAACTAACCTAACCCAAACTCACCCTCAACGCCGCCAGAGCCAGCCCGGCGTGACCGAAGCGAAGAGAAGCGAGCGGGGAGACGAATGCGAGTGTAGCAGCCAGCACTGCAGCTCAACAGAATGAGACATGTGCCTCTGTACCTATCCGCGGTAGACGTCAAAAGAAGGCCAACAAACTTTATCCTCCAGAAGAATGGCAGACGTGAAGAATAGCAGAGGAGAGAGACATTCAGTTACAAGCAGCTATATAAAAATGTACTCACTGTAGGAAATGGGATATACCAGAATACAATTCCCTTCCTTTAATTCCTCTCTGTCTTACCTGCTCCCCCTTTCCTCTTCCTTCCTCTCTGCTCTTCCATTCCCAAGCTCTTCTCCTTTTGGTTGGCTACAGTGAGCATGAGGAATCGATCGGGAATCGGACTGGTGCGATCGGCCGGGGAGATATTCCCGATCTTCGACCAGCGGCTGCTGTCGGAAGCGGAAGCGCGCGCTCTGATGGCGTTGCATTTTCCTGGCGTGATCCCCGCCCCGAGGTCCCATCCACGATCGTTCGCCACCGGCGCGAGGAGCTCCGCTGTTTGGAATGGCAGTAAATTCTTGTCTTTAAGGAATTCCGGGTTTAGACATGTTGAGCCGAGGGGCCTGTTTGTGGCAAATGTGGGTGCGAGTGCAGGAATGCCAGATGACGATAAGAAGATTGCGTTTGCGCATTTGAAGGAGAAAGTCAAGGAGATTTGAGGGAGATTTCCACAGCCGGTGAACATATTCCCTTGGAATAGAGCGGCTGATCACTTCATTTAGCTGATACTTGATTTGGTTTTGGCGGTTGTGAAGTATTTAAGTGTGCCCCTTTTGGCGGTGACATCTCTTAGCGAGTTGTCCTACTGCGCTCATAGGGGTTTTTCTTGCTGGTGTTTTGAAGGAGACACTTTTTGATCTTTCTCCACTTCTAAGGGAAGCGGAAGTGCCATGGCATCTTATTGCCATTGCAGTCATCTTCACACTGCTGAAGCTGCCGGGACCATACTATCCATACTGGGGGCGCATATTTATTCCACACATGGCTAATGGGGCATTACTGAGAACTCTTTGGTTTGCGTTTGAATGGTATCGCAGACCGCGAAAGACGTCAGGAATCGTACACCGCAACATTTCAACGGACATTCAAAATTCTAGAGGTGAAGCATGAAAGATATATTTCTTTAGCGCTCGGATGATTCTTCGTTCTTCTGTCTGCTATGGACACACTTAGCATTTCTCAATCACCTTTGAAAGTCAAGGCGCTGGCTTTGCTCACTGGTGCAGCAAGCCACACTGAAGGGAAGCAGCCATATTATTCACTAGCTCCTGGCATGCTGAGAAGCAATTTTGATCACTGGCTTAAGTGGACCATGTCACTTATGGAGATAAGTAGAGAGCATAGCATAGTCTAGGTGCAGTAGGCGTTAGGGAACCTCTTCGTGGTCGATGATCGGGACCACGACGCGGCGGCGGAGCTGGACGGGGCCGCGCCGGGGAGCTACTGCGTGTAGACCGCGCGCTTCCGTGACCTCCATATGCCCGACCTCGACCGCGCGCGCTTTCGCTTCCGACAGCAGCCGCCGGTCGAAGATCGGGAATATCTCCCCCGGCCGATCGCACCAGTCCGATTCCCGATCGATTCCTCATGCTCGCGCTCGTCTCCCCGCTCGCTTCGCTTCACTTCGGTCACGCCGGTCTAGCTCTGGCGGCGTTGAGGGTAAGTTTGGGTTAGGTTAGTTTTGTTGAGGGTGAGTTTGTAATTAGTGTAAAATATATCTGGAGTTGATTGTAAAATATTTACTTACAAAACAGCCCCAAAATTGAAAAACCTGTAAATTGCAAAAAATGATAGTTACGTCCTTAATTTGTAAAAATATGATAGTTCATACTTCTTTTCTGTAGTTTTCCCTTTTAATTTTTGTGTGCCACCAGGGTTTAAATTTTTAAATTATTATTTTTTTTTTGCAGAACATCAAACATAATTAATTATCAACTGACAGCTACAACTGCTCTTCATAACAATTGGCACAAGGTCAGCCAGCACTTACACCGCATCAGCAGACGCACTATCAACAAAATGGTAGAATTTCTTTTCTGACAATAATTTTGGATCCAAAACTTGCCCTCCCTGATATAAAAAAGAGAGGAAGACCAATGTCAAAGCATATGCATCTTCATATTTGCACATGACATCTTGATAGTACAAGGGTTACCTGATTGTTGAGGAAGAGATGCTTCCAGTAGAAGTATAATAAGACATATATTAGTTCAAGATTTTCCTGGTTAGATATGTAATTTTTTCCAGCAACTGTGTCCTGCAATATACATACTGCTATCTTCATATTTGTATTGCTTTGTAACAAACATTTAGGTCTTTATAAGGGTTCACAAATACGATGTTAAGGATCTAATATCACAATTTTCTCATACTAACATACAAGTGAAGCTGAAAGACCAGTTACACTACAATCATTCCAAACAAGTAAAACCATGCTAAAATGGGTGTTTCTGTCCACAAGGTCTATAATGGCAGCGAATAGCAGTCAAATAACAGAAAATAGTGGCAACAATAAATAGCAGAAACTCGGCAGTATTGTCAGTAAAATGGCAGTAGTCTCAACAAATAGAAGTTACAGATAAACAAGTAAAATGCCAAAGGGCGGGCTAATAGCTATACTTCCCTCACACTGCAACTATTATAAAGCTAAACTAAATTGTTTATACAACACAACGACCTCAACAAAAAAATCGTAAGTAGCAAACTGCCGGTTAAATATTGTAAGTATTTCATCTATATTTACCAGTTATAAAAAGCCATAAGCACCACCACGAACAAGCACTAAACTTCATATAATTTTGTCACATTAAGCAGACAAATTAATCTCATAAATCACACACTTCAAATGTGTATTGTGTAATGTAGTGCAACTATGATTAAGCAAGCATCATGGGATAAAACCTAGTAAACCTACAAAATAATATTCCCTCACTTACACATTTTCACAAACAGATACAATGCGATATGTTTCATGTTGTGATTCACTGATCAAATGTGAGCTGAATAAACTAGCACAAAAATTCAAAATCAGTGAACTTTAACAAGTTAAGATTCATAGAAAAATTGTATTATTGGAGTCTAATTAGTCATACACATTTGGATCGTATTAGAGGAAATTAATTCAAAAAGCTTTCGGAGATAAAAAACAAAGACAACAATTTTACAGTTTAATTTCATTGCTCATCAAACTCAGAAGTCATACACAAGCTTTGGTAAAATTTGATGGTTGGAACTAAAAATCTCAAATGAGAATTAACTAACAAGAATCAATAAAAATGTGTATGCACTAACTTAGAAAATTAACAAAAGATAAATGATAGTTGTTGCTCACAAAACGGGAAGCACGAGCTACGAGTGACGAATGACCCAGAGCCTGAAATCGTTCAACGAATCGCAGATTTGAACACAGTCTTTGGACTCTGATCCCTCAACTAAACCCTAAATCACACGCAAAATCAATAACAATTTGTTGCATAAACAATAGAGTAGTAAGCAGGGTTGACTTATGAGGATGCTGAGGTAGGGATACGTAAGCGGTTCAGGGGCCGGTCCGGAAAATTTGGAGGCTCTATGCACAATTTTTTGAAGACCCCAAGCTGTGACCATAAAAAATCAAGGTTAAGATTTCCAAAGGTGAGGCAACTCTACCTCACCATCAAAGGTGAGAGGCACACCAAATGGTAATCTAGCAAATATTCTAGCATGACACAAATGGTCAAGCTTATTTAAAATTAAACAAATACTTCCTTTAAGGCTCAATTCAAAATGGTCAGAGCCTTAATGAAGTAACTTCATTTGAATTCTCAATACAATTGAGTAATGTCCACACTTGAAGCTACTTGGCCAAATGTTGGACTTCAAATTCAAATCCTAAATTTTACTTGTCTTGCATTGCTATACTATATACTAATCTTCTTCTCCCTTTCTCTTGTTTCTGGGCAATGTGGGATGTTAACACTCAACTCCCATCCTTCAATCCCACATCACCCAAATTCAATGTTACACACAAGTCTCTACAACTATATATATTAGGATTGTGTATCCTCAAATTAACATGTAAGCTTCCAATATATCTTCAAAGGAATTTCCTAAGATGTTTGGAATTTGCTTGTATATTTTTTCTCCTTATGGAGATTTTAATTTTGAGGCCTTCTTAAATAAGAGAGTTAACATTTGGAGGCCTTTTTTCTTGTAAAATTTGTGCTTGGGGTCTTTCCAAAATTGGAGGTCCGGTGCAGTTGCACCACTTGCACTGCCTTCGGGCCGGGCCTGAAGCGGTTGTAGGTCATGGGTGTTAATATAGTTGGATCTACACTCAAAATCAATTGGCTATGAGTGAGGGAGCCCAACTATATATCAGGATCGCTGAGTGTATGTAAAGGGCTATGTGGGATAACCACTGTCAGAGGCAGCAAATGGGGACCTCGTGCGGAGAAGATAAACGTCACGGGCTTATACAAAGGGTGCGGTGAAAATCCGCTCTGATACCATGTTAATATAGTTGGATCTACACTCAAAACCAATTGGTTATGAGTGGGAGCCCAACTATATATCAGGATCGCCTGAGAGCATGTAAAAGGCGATGTGGGATAGCCACTGGTTAACAATGGGAAGCAATATAGTTAAGGGCAGCCATATTCAATTATGATTTGTCATGTGAATTGAATTGTACATTTGGTGATTATATTTTGACATGTAAGAAACTCAATGTATTTTATTGCTTACTCAACGACGATCAAGGATTAGTGTGGGATATAGGATAAGTCGCAATTATTCGACTGAGTGTATACTTAACTCACTTGATTTTTAACTGTTTGGGGGTTTAAACTAATGATTTAATGAGTTTTCATATTTTAAGATAATTTTCGACTTTATTGTAAAAAAACAACTACAAAGAGAGTTTTCATGGTGAAGAAGTAGAAAAAACGGTTCTAAACGGATAATGGACAAAAGCTACCCGCGCACAGGCCGGGTGCTGACGTGATGGATTTTGTACGCATGTCATCATTTAGAGAAAAAATGAGAAGCTAATTCAGTAGGCAGCCACGTGCAAAGCCCGAAGCGTGGCTATCTAAATTAAGCGTGTGACCCACTATTTATTTCTAAATTCAAGACAACTTTGACTTTGAAACTTTTGAGGCTCACAAATTTCGCATCAAAAGTCTAATTTTGATGATTCAAGATGTGTTGGAAATAAGAATAAAAATCATAATTTTTTGTTTAGAAATCGAAGACAATAAAGAATAGATTTCTTCCACCATAGCCAAAAGTACGAATGTAACTAGATTTTCTTAATTGATTCAAACTTGTATTTCATATTTTCAATCGATAGAAATCTAATTTTTTCAAGATATCTCAAAAGAATCAACTAAGATAATCATAGAAATAGATATAAGAACATTCAACTTTTATACGTGTTAGAATTTGGGGACAAGATATATAAAATGAGTATCTCTTGCTCTTTCAACTCAACACAATCTCTTCTCTCTTCTCAAATTAGAGTTTTCAGAGGTTTTCTCTATCAAAATCAATAAAGGTTGGCAAGAGATAACCTCCATCGTGAATATACAATTTAGGTTTGAAAGGATGATTCTTACTTACTTATTTTTGTACTCTTCCAATGCCATGTGTGACTAATTTTACTTGTAAAAGTTGGATTAATTAACATGTGAATTTATTTTATGAGATTAACATATTAAAGAAATCATGTTTTGCATGTGTGTTTGTTGAGCTTATATATATAAATGAATGTGTTGTTGCATGATTTCTACCTCTAGCTTAGTTAGGAGTGTTATGTATGATATGATGTGACAATTAAGGAAAGTAATGATGAGTTTGATTATCTATGGTTAAATCCATCGGTAATGAATAAGTTGGTTTTGTCAACTCATTAATTGATTATCCTTATATCCCACATTGATTGGAAAAAGATATTTATATCTCCTTATATATAGTTTTATTTAGAGACTACATAAAATGAAATATAAGGAGAGGATGAGGGGACCACATGCGTGCATCACCACTCCGGTTGAAGGAAAACAACCTAAACCGTAATAAGTCTAGTCTAGTACTTGGGGTTTTCAAAGTCTGGCCCATTTTCTTTTTGCAGCTCGTTCTGCAGAAGCTTGCTGTCCAGTCCAGTTGCCAATCTGTGGTAGAAGTACCGCTCGAGCAGAGAAAGACTTCAAGTTGTTATAGTCAACCTGAAGGTGGAGATGGTGGAGGACATGGGCGCAGGTTATTAGGGAGTTGCGGCCCTGCATGTGAAGTGGGGGAAGAAGTGTGTGCATAACTCTTCCTCTCCTTCTGTAACTGCCTGGAGTCCCTATTATAAATAGAGGGTGCCTCCTCCTCATTTTAACACACCAAGCAATAATCTCTCTCTGCTCTCTACCTTCTCTGCTTTGCTCTTACTTTCTTGCTTCTCTATGTTCATTGTTTACAGGTTAGCAACTAAAAAAGCATTTGAGGTGGTTCCTCTGCTTGTGTGAGCAAGAAGTAACTAGAAAGTCACTTTACCCCTGAAGGATCTAGCAGACATTCCAAGACGCACTATGACGAGGCTATAATTCCCTAAGACCAACTACAATCGGTAGTGATTCGGTAACAAGAAGTATCAGGGATGCTTCGTTAATTTCTTACTGTCTCGTTCAATTCACTTTATGTAGTATGTCAGACTCATTTGGCAGCGAGCCCCTTTCCAACAAGGAGGGCTTTAGTCAAATATCTGGGAATAGTAGCACGTAAACCGTGGTACTTCGCACGTTTACGGATAAGTATACTCTAAGTATGCATGAGCTAGATTGCCAACTCCCTACCATTGATCTTAATGCGTATGTTCATCCTCTTTTCTTCGTCTCACATGTTGGAATATAAAATTTCTATCATTGGCAAGGGAGTATGATGATTTCTTAATGAGAGTGATTGTTTACGCCGTGTCATGATATTTGCATGGAATTGTAATACATGAGGCCGAATCTTCGAGAATCGAGATCGGTTCCCTACGAGCTCAACATAGCTAGTTAGTCACCATACTAATACAAGTGCGTTCTAAGGGATCATAGTTGTCGACTGATCAACAACCTAGTGACTAGCCGTTGAGGGACTAGTTATAGTCTTTGCAATCATATGATCTATTTGTTTTTTCATACTTTGAAATAATTGTCGTCAAAAACTTATGTTTCGTAATTAATTTTTTTTTTGAAATATAACCGTTGTGATCATCAGGAAACAAGATTTTTTTAATTATGTAATACTAACAAAACTAATCAAAAGAATAATGATGTGGTCAGAAATATGCCAGAACTTGGCCGGAATACATAATATGTAAAATGACAGTAAATTGACCAGAAAATTGACCGGAGAAAGTTGTCGGCCGGAAAAGCATCACAACCTAGCTGAAAAGTTTCATTAGCCAATTAAACTCAACCTAGTTAACTAAAAAAATGATTTAGTTAATTGTTAACAAAATTAATTTGGACCGATTAAACTCTTCAATTAATTGAATAATACATTTGATCGGAAGCCATAAACACCTCTAATTTAAAAAGTCGAAGAATTTAATCAAATCAAAAGTTTATCAGTCTGAATATCTATAAAACCGCTAACACTTTGTGTATTACCAGATAAAAATTCATTTAAAAGTCTATTTTATGTTATTTTTTTAGTTTTCAAATCAATTAATTGACTTATTATGATTAAATTTACCTTAACAAATGATTATATATTCATTTAATTCATCTTATTTTAGTTTACGGTGCTCCAGTGCTGCAATTTGCTGTGCGGTCTAAAACGACGTCGTTTTATTTATTTAATGATTACTCAATCTAAAGCGAACATCATTTTGACATGTAAGTTCAAATTGATAATCACAAATATATAAAACGATGTCGTTTTGGACCAAGGAATTTGATTCCACATTTGGTATTGATTGGTCGCTCTCCATTCCCCAATTAATTCACATGATGTTTTCATTATTACCCTTATATATAGTTAGTTTTAAGTTCGTGGTGTTGATGCTTTCGCTGTGGGCAATTACGTCAAACTCAACTTTTTTGGATTCCAAAAATAAAAAGC
>NQLW01000082.1:692099-705856 GCA_002312845.1 Kalanchoe fedtschenkoi
CTCCAACCCAGCCGCCAAGTAGTCGGGATGCTCCTCCACCACAAGTCCCTTCCGCTCACTCACCTAGCTGTCCGGATGCTCCTCCAGCGCAAGTTTCTCCTGCCCAGCCGCCTAGTAGTCCGAATGCTCCACCAGCACAAGTCCCTTCCGTCCAACCACCCAGCAGTGTAGATGTTCCTCCACCGCAAGTTTCTCCTGCCCAGCCGCCTAGCAGTCCAGCTGTCCCTCCACCGCAAGACATTCCTTCTGTCCAACCACCAAGTAGTCCAGCCGAATCTCCCAGAAGTGTGCAAATTCCTCCCATCCAACCACCCGGCAGTAGTCCAGCTGAATCTCCAACAAGTTGTGATGATGATGTCCCTCCCGCCCAGCCACCTAGTATTTTGGCTCATCCTCCAGCCAGTGGCGGCGATGATGTTCTTCCTCCAGCCCGTCCACCTAGTATTTGGGCTCATCCTCCAGCCAGTGGCGGCGATGATGTCCCTACTGCCCATCCACCTAGCAGTTCAAATTGTCCTCCAACCATGAATGGCGAAACTCGAGTTTGAAATGGTCAGGAGAATTTTAAGAATGAGGAAGCTGCCAACAAATTCTATTAATAAGCTTTTATTCTCCTCCCTATGCTCAATGTCAAGAAAAATATTCGCATTATTGAATAAAAAGTCCTTTTAATTACTTGTGTGCACAAAAGTGTCAAAGCAACGCCATGTCGCTTGAATTGCACAACCGAGTGATTGTTTTTTGTTTTGTATTTTATTAACTAACATCACCAATAATCGCTTACAGTATTTTGAAAGAAATTAAAGAGGGTAATCGTCAAATTATCTTGAAGGAGTATGAAAATTGGTCCCAAAATAGAATGACAGTCCAAATATCTTTAAAAATGTGCGCGCATCAAAAACATAATAAATAGGGAAAAAAAATCCTACAGAGATTTTGAACTATCCTCACTTATTTAATTACGGTCCGAACTGTCACGATTTCAATAAAATGTCATGAAAAAATGGACTGAATCAAGATGATATTTATAATCAATTTTTTGATTTCTTAAATATAATTGATCTTATTAAATTTGCTTGAGTATGGAAAGACGTCGTTTTATTTATGTGCGCAAACCGATATTATTTATTTGGATAACCAAACGATGTAATTTTCACACACGAATATAAGTCTTGTAATAATACTAGTTTAAAAGTGTGACGAAAAATTTTATTTTAAAAAATCAGTCCAATTTTTTTTCATCGCAATCTTTTTGTAAATTGTGGTAAGTCGGATAGCAATTGAGTAAGTGGTGATAATTTAGAGTCTCTTTTGGTATTTTCCCGAATAAATATGTATATTAAAAAATTAAAAATAATTAAGGAACCATAAACCTTTTGGGATTTTCCCTAATAAATATGTATATTAAAAAATTAAAAATAATTAAGGAACCATAAACAGTACCTTCAACAAATTTGATTAGATGTGAGATTAACACATTAGTGGGTTCTTCTATAAGTTTTTCTTCCCAGACATTGCTCTCCAGACAAGTGCATTCAAATTGAAATCGGCTCTTTTTCGGCTTAATAATATATTGAGCTAAGTCAAGTGCCTGATCTCGATTAAACTTTTTTTGTATTGTTGTTATTTTTTTTTACGCCCGTTAATTTTATCGGTTTTGTTTCAGATTGGATTTCTCTCAATCAGTTTCCACTTATCAATAATTACAAAAGTTATAAGAAATTGCATCATAATTTACAAGCCGAGCGAGCTTGGAAATTCATTGTCTTCAATTTACTAACACCCTTCTCAATGGTTGGATCCAATTACAATGTTTTTGAGAGCATTTATGAAATACTGCATTGCATCAGAATCAACCATAGATCAAATTAATTTTCCATTGACCTTCAAATCCACAACCATCACGGTATATGAGGTTTGAGTTTTAGTTGTCATAGCCTTTTTTTCCATGGCCGGTAAAAGTTGGAGGAATCCCATATGTAAAGATTGTAACGTGTTATCTTCTTCTCTCCCGCTATCCTCTTGACCATTGTTATGTTTTTTGGAACGCACTCAATGCTCCTTTGTGAGACACATCCGTCACATGATGAGACTCACTACATTAGAAGCAATTTAGATGAGACTTGTCATTTGTATGCTCGCCAAAATTATTATTGTTGGACCCGACTGATTGCCTATTTGTTATTCATTCTCTTAAAAAAATGACCTTTTATTGTAATCGTGACTAGGTACATGTATATTTTGTATGTCACAAATAAAATTCAATTAAACTACTTGTTTCAACCTCCGACACACATTTGATTTATCTCCCCACCTAGCTCTCATAAAGCCTTTCATTTTTCCTACCTTAAGCTTGGCTCCGAGAACTAATCCTACCTGGCTAAGATGTTAGCTACTCATCAAAAGCCTTCATCCAGGTCTGTCTTTCCATCTCCACTTTGGAAGTGACTCTCATGATGATAAGCTAGCACATGACTTTGATGTTTTTCCGACCACATCGGAGGTCGTTGTTGGTAAGTTCAAACTTAGGCAGTTCTCTATTCAGGCTCGTATTCTTTTCTTTAGACTTTATTCTTGAGTTTGAGAGGAAAGAAAAATATGAAATGAGAGTAACGGAAAAGATATTTGAATAGAAAAATATAACAAAATTATTGAACCATCATTAAATTTAGAAGGAATGAAAGATAAAATAATGGTAAGTACGTTTTTTCATCTGTTTCACCTCCAAATCCTTTCAAATTGAGAGAAAAGAAATGAGAGTTGTAATCCTCTGAACCTCTCCAATTCCCTACTTAAAAAATTCTGTAGCATCTTTATTTCACTTCCTTTTCTTTCCACTCCTTTCATCAATTTGAAATACCCTAAGGTTACGTTTGGTAGCCCGTATGGAATGTAGGTATATTATTAATATACCGTATTAATAATATCACTTAATTGAAAGGGATTGTTAATACGGGTTTTAAAGAGTAAAATTTATGATACGTATTATTAATACTTATACGGATAGTGAATCAAACATCTTTAGATGATATTATTTATGTTATCCCATTATTAATACACTCTATCAAATGGGGGGCTAAATTTATAGGTAGTTGTTAATATATAATTTACATGTATCAAAAACCTAAACTCTTAATCTTAAGAAATACCCTTAAATCGATAACTCTAAACCTCAATATTTGATTACACTAAACCCTAACTTTTATACCCATCTTTTACATACCTCATACATACGTTAAGTCGTTAACTATTAAATATTATTATGATCTTATACCTAAATAAATCAAAATACATAAAATCTAATTAAAAATATTATTTTATAATCAATTACTAACTTCTAATTTTTATATGTCCTAAACTCTAAAATGGTTAACCTTAATAAAACCACATTTACCTGGACCATTTATCCTAATAAAATCTTTAAAAAAACTCAAAAAATGATCCGAAAAATACTCTCAAAAGACCACTAAAAAAAGACCCCCTATACCCGCCCGCCATGTCAGCCGATAAAAATCTAGTCGTTCTTCCGTGCTCTGGAAGTAGGTACTCCCTCGAGTGATGTCGTTTCAAATTTAGTCAAAACATCGTCGTTTTATTTGATTTTCCTCATGTTTTCATTTTGTATTTTACAAAAACTGCCTCATTTTTTTTAATAATAAAAACGTGTTAAACCTCTTTCTTCATCAGAATTTATTGCATATTCATTAGAATTGGTTATATATTCACCAGAATTGCTACTATATTTATCAAATTATTTTGTGGTCTTTATTCATTATTTTTGCTTCCATATTCTTCATAAATGCCTCGATATTCATCAGAATTGCTTATATATTCACCAGAATTGCTCATATATTTATTAGATTATTTTATGAAGTATATTCATTATTTTTGCTTCCATATTCATTAGAATTCATTGGATATTCACTAGAATTGCTTATATATTCACCAGAATTGCTCCTATATTTATCAGATTATTTTTTGGTCTTTATTCATTTTTTTTGCTTCCATTTTCTTCAGAAATGTCTCGATATTCACTTGAATTGCTTATATATTCACAAGGATTGCTCCTATATTTATCAGATTATTTTGTGGTCTTTTTTCATTATTTTTGCTTACATATTCTTTAGAATTCATTGGATATTCACTAGAATTGCTTATATATTCACCAGAATTGCTCCGATATTTATCATATTATTTTATGGTGTATATTTATTATTTTTGCTTACATATTCATCAGAATTCATTGGATATTCACCAGAATTGCTCCGATATTTATCATATTATTTTATGGTGTATATTTATTATTTTTGCTTACATATTCATGAGAATTCATTGGATATTCACCAGAATTGCTCCTATATTTATCAGATTATTTTATGATGTATATTTATTATTTTTGCTTCATATTCATCAGAATTCATTGGATATTCACCAGAATTGCTCCTATATTTATCAGATTATTTTATGGATATTCATTATTTTTGCTTCCATATTCTTCAGAAATAACTTGATATTCAATATAATTGCTTATATATTCATCAGAATTGCTCCTATATTTATCAGATTATTTTTTGGTCTTTATTCATTATTTTTGCTTTCATATTCTTCAGAAATGCCTCGATATTCATCAGAATTGTTTATGTATTCACCAGAATTGTTTCTATATTTATTTGATTGTTTTCTGGTCTATTTTGAATAACTTGCTTCCTTTTTCATTAGAAATGCATCTATCTTCATCGTAATTCATCGGATATTCACCAGAATTGCATATATATTCATCAGAAAATGTTTATGAACTTACCAGTTTATTTTCTTATTATTTATTTACTAATTTTTAATTTCATATTCATCAGAAACTCATCGATATTTATCAAAAATAGCTGTATATTCTTCAGATTGTTTACTGAAGAATATACAGCTATTTCCATTAACAAAACGACGTCGTTTTGTTTTAAATCAAAACGACGTCGTCAGAGGGAGTAGGTACTCCCGGAGCATGTCAGAATTTTCGATAAAAATCTGTTAAAGACCCGCTATATACCTACTGTGAAAATGACCTGACAATTTCCTTCTATTTTTGTTAAATTTCTCTCTGAAATTCTCTATTGAAAAAATACGAAAGTGAACTCCGGTGGTTTTAGTGGGTTTCTTTCTAGTCTGTTTTTTTTCCAAAAAATAATTTTGTAAGTTACTTTCGAGTTATTGAACATCCTCTAAAATGACTTATGAGTTTGCTGAGTTAAGTGTGGTTATGTAAAATTAGAGTTGAGTGCTGAATGATGTATGAGATTCTGAATAGTTAAATCACCGGTCAGACCACATCTGAATGCTGATGACTGAATGATTTATTTTTATTTGGTAAATCACTTTATAACACATCTGAATGTTGATTGCGGAAATGATTTACAAATAGTTCATCAAATTATAATTTTTATAAGTTTTAAATATATATGAATATAATTGAAATTTATAATAATGTTCAAAAATCAAGCATGATAACTGAGAATAACAGCACTTGAATTTTCACAAGTGCTGCTCTAACACCACAAAATAGAGCAAAGTAAAAAAGAAAAAAGAAAAAACACCAAAAACACATAAAAAAATCTGACAAAGAACCTTTGCTCCAAACTAAGATTGCTCCACGAACCCTGCACCAAAATTCTCCATCAAAACAAGATCATCTTTTTTATTCTACATCTTAATAAATCTTTCAATGATAAATTCAAAACAGGGAATTATCTGGAAACTACCATTTTCTGTAATAGCCTTCTAAAACCAGAGATATATATACAGGGAATAAACGAATGCGTCACTAGCTCTATATCACTCTCCCAATCCATCCTTGGTGTAGCCTGAAGAAAAAATAAGCATAGACCTACATGAATAGGACTTTAATGGCACACATACCTGGTGGTGCCAGTCTTTATTCTTTTTCAACTCTTATCCTGATGATAATGTATTCATTTACTGTTGACTGATGTTATATGTCTCACTTTGTTCCCTCCGTATTCCGAGATGAGCTAGTCCCCTCGGTTGACCACAGAGATGATCATAGTTAGCCCCTCGGCTGACCGACTATGGACATAGAGGCGCAAACTGCTTCAACTAATAACTTTTTCGATACTTTCGGGCATGGGTCTTGTTTGAAGTTGGTGTTGGAAATAGCTAACGAGCATCTTTCTTGTCCGACACATTTATTCTGCAAGATGGCATATGAGTTAGGTGCATGACAAGCTCCCTGCTGGAAAGTTCCCACATGTTCCTAAAGGAGTTCCGAAACTTGCGAATTATATTGAAGAGATAGATTGGCCTACGTTGCACCGTAGGTGGATCTTTCGTTTGCGGATCCCTTCTGTTCTTTCATAGCTTTCGATATGCCAGTTCTTAATCATGGGATGATACTCCAATACATCAGCACAAACACCAGATAAAGTTCTTTTCACAAGTGAAATTTTTTAATGGATTTCCACCAAGTTCTTCAAAAACAACCAACATGTTTTGTGAGGACTTTAGCCAAGCTCGAGGAACATGATACCATCTCTGGGTTGGTTTCCCGCATCCAACTTGATATTTTATGAGTCGGAAGGTCCCATAATAACTACAGAAAATGCAATCACCATTTGCATATGCTGTCCAGTATCTCCCAATGCTCTGCTCATTGATCCATAACTACCGACTGTAAGAAATACCTCTTCAATCCTTAATAACCTCACTGTAATCGATTCCTCATAGCGTCGTCAATTAAATAATTCAAATATACAACAATATTTGCAATCGAGACATCAAACACAGTGAAAAATCAGGAAGGTCTGCACATTGGAAAACTAAAGACAGACACTTCTACTGCGATTGCAGAAATCAATTTGACTTTAGTTGGTGGAAAACCTCCAATTTAAAATTGAAAAAAAGTCAATAGAAATCTAATCTTAACTGTGATTAGAAAGAGCTTCGTCGGATTGTAAGAATAGGTGGTGGGAATCGGACCCTCATCGCTAGAAGGAGGCCGTCGGACGGTTGCAGTCTGCTCCTGTTGGTGACCGATGTTGCTCGAAGGCGAATTGTCGCTCGGAGGAGAGAATCTGTTTGGAGACGGGAGATGAAATTAAGTTTAAGTATTATCTAATTTTTTTAAATTGTCGGTACCTCTAATCGAATAAGAGGTAAAATTAACGAGGAAGACTTTATCAAAAAATCATTCAGTATAAAAAAACAAATAGTTGGTTCACTTCATACTTAATATATTAAGAGACTACTTATTAATAAAGCTCATTAAAAGCAGCAAAACAAGACCTTAACCAGTCTTTCGTGTACAATTAAGATCTTTACTGATGGATTTCATCCGAGTAATAACAAATCTTCAATCATCAGCTCTAATTTAAACAGATTGAAAAAAATCCAATAAAAATAATTATAATTAAATCAACTTGAGTATCATTGAAGCAAATCCAGGCAAATCAGTCTGCGATGCGGATTGATTTGATTTTCAGATGTATCCAACAAAAACAGAAATAAGTCTTGAATCCAAAATCCATTATTTCCCGTTGCTGCCTTCGCTTTCCAAATTGCTTGCCCAATCAATAAGTTATAAATAATTTTCATCATCAAAGTTGACAAAAACATTGAGTGCAAATCAATCACATGGAGATTGTAAATTGTACAGAATCAATCAATCTTATGCTATAAGTACATGAATGCTTCACAAATCCATTTCAGTATCCTCCATCCTCACCTTTACAGTCTCAAATTCTCTATCAAGCATTTCAAGATGCCTTACTATTCCTCTTCGGTTTTTCTAGTATCGCTGTCGTCTTTCTTGTCTCGTCGTCAGGTATTTCAGGTCAGGACAGTGGATGGAAGTCGGCCACTGCCACATCCACATTCAATGGTCAAGGTACTCATTGTTACATAGTACTTCCTCCGTCCTCTGTTACTTTAAGATTAATTTGAGTAGATTAAAGTGAAGTTAATGCTAGCGGTTGAACAAATTTAATGAATGAGTAATTGGTGTTTTTATACAATACTCCCTCCGTCCTCTATTACATGTCGTTTAAGGTTAATTTGAGTAGATTAAGGTGAAGTTAATGCTAGCGGTTGAACAAATTTAATGAATGAGTGGTTGATGTTTTTATAAAAAAATTCGTGCAAAAAGTAAACTTGTTAAATTATTACTGGTGAGGAATGTATTTTTTATTGAATGTGATAAAGAAGTTATTAATGTTTGACATTTTAAGGTAGTTGTTGATATTAAATACGCATTGAAAATTGTTAAGTGACAAGTAAAAGTGGACAAAAAAATTCGGTTAAGTGACATGTAAAAGAGGACAGAGGGAGTAGATGATTACTGGTGGAGAATGTATTTTTTGTTTGAATATGATAATGAAATATTAATATTTGACATTTTAAGATAGTTGACATTAAACACGTATTGAAAATTATTAAGTATCAAGTAAAAGTGAATAAAAAAATTTAATTAAGTGACAAGTAAAGACGATAGCTGGAGTACGTAAGTTCATAAAGCTTTTTTTTCCGACAACAATTTGATGTTGTCAAACTGTTGTTACAAAACAAAGTGTCACCGCATGCACATGACCATGTTGTGAATTTTTTTGGGCATCAGACTTGGCAGGTTGCGGGTTTGAGAACATGACGGAGTACCAAGGCAAAACGGCGGCGGTAAGCACAGTAATGTACGTCAATGGGCGGGGGTGAGGCGCTTGCTTCGAAATAAGATGCACCGGCAGCTCAAACTGCTTGACCGAGACAATCCAAGTCACGGCGGCAGCGTCCTGCAGCCGCAGCTACTTCAACATCACGCGGGACTGGTGCCTGCCTGCCACCCAGGAAGCACTTCGACCTTCCCACTGCAGTCTTCTCAGCCATCGCCAGCGACGGCTGGGCGGTGGTGCCAGTGGAGTATCGGCGAGTGAAGTGCGTCAGGCAAGGAGGAATGCGGTTCGGCCCCCCCAGTGGATCCACCCCTGGGGGAAGGGGACGTGGTGGGGTTGGAGATGAAGGGGAGTGAGAGTGAGTGGGTGGAGATGATCAACGGGGGTGATCAGCGCTGGGTGACGCCTCAGAGGGTGATGCTGTCTGGACAAAGCCTGTCGTTCCGGCTGACTTCAAGTGATGGTAAGGTGGCGGAGTGTGTGAATGTTGCACCCAAAGATTGGAAGTTTGGAGAGACTTATGAAGGATGCCAATTCTAGTAGAGCACCACATCCCAAATGGATTTTTTTTACTTCTCTTTTTGTTGTCATGATTTTTTTTTAATAACATAATAATCCTTGAGTGAAGATGTCAATGCTTCCAAGAGATAGTCTTTTGATGCTAAAGGGTGGATTCTTATATCTAAGCACAGCAGATGCTGCGATAGGATTCTAGACAGTTAACCCAACTTGTTTTTTTTTTCACTGCCTGCTACCTTCAAGTCATTCTAATGACTTGCAATGCTTTGGTGGGCAGCCTTCTCAATTCGGAGGCCCCAGATATAGACCTAGCCTAATGGAATAGCAACAGAGAGCCTCCTTAAGATTGTTTCTTGTCAGTTGATCAGGACAAAACATCCCTCCATTGTGTTCAAACTTTTTGAGTTTGTTTAGGCCATAAGCCTAGACTTGTTAGCGCTTTATGTAGTGTGCCATTCTCCTGTTGAATAATGTCTTCTTAAGAAAAATAAAGGATAGAAGCTTAAATGAGATGAAGAGAAGGAGCCCAAGAAAAGTTAGAAAGGTGTTGAATAGAATTTCCTAGACATACAATATTTAGGGGTTATTCTTGAATAATTGTTGGATTATAATAATTACAATCCCCCATCAAGAGTGTGTAATATTATTAATAGGGATGAGTTTTGTAAATTTTTATGACTGATCCATCAATAAATTCTAAATTCTTATGAGTTTGAAACTTTCAAATCTCGCATGCTATAATCGAGAATTATTTGGATCGACACAGTCCACACTATGTTATCTACACCAAAAATGGCAATTCCTCATTGGTTTTGATTTATTTATTTTTTAATTTTCCACCCAAAAGTTTCTCGCTATAACCCTATGATGCACCAAAATTTTTTAGTGTAATTATGATTTCAGATTGGTAAAACTCTCTATCACCACCATGTTATTTACACCTATGCTAACAGTTCGTTTCCTAATATTAGCATACTAGTAATATATTTTTTTCATGTTCTAAGGCTTTTATACTCCTCCTGCCTGTGAGCATGATACGAGTTCATAGCATTGTTAAACTCTTGAATACATCGTGTGCCTGAATGTTAGGCTTGCTCAAATGGGACTAGTGACATCAATATTTGAATTTTCTCACGGCTGGCTCAAGGGTAGTGAAAATGGATCACTCCCACAGAGCCCCAAGAGCGCCCCCAACTTTTTAAAAATGGAGCATAGTAATTTAAGGGATAGCTCCAGAAAGCACCGACAAAACCAATGAGAGTCTTATGTTAGTGTATTTATGTTAAATGATATCTAGTAAACATTTTCAGCTTGTCGCTCACATCAATGCTTGGCTTGTTCTTCATGTACAGGGCTTCGAATTTATTTTGCTCAGATTTCCCATTTTCGCCAGCTTACCATCAACTTTTAATAGATGGAGTACCATTCTGTTGGCTTCACTTCTCTGTCTTTATTTTTAGGCTGCATTTTCCATTTAGCCGGCTGCTGCCTTAATACAATAAAAATTCTGTTTAGCCGCTGCCTTAATATGAATACGAATAAAAAATTTATTTTATTACATACAATCATTTGGTAGCTCGCACACATTTTGTATCTGGACATGAAAGAAATAAACATGGATACCTACCTACCTGTTTCATCTCAAATAAAAATAACTCAAACATTGTATCAAAGAATGCTCAACAGGACTAGAAACTGGAGGACCGTGCTTCATCTCTGTGCAATGTTCATAGGCTTCTGTAGCAGACGATCAAATTGTTTGGTAATGCTGATAGTGATAAACATGTTATATTATCACCCACTTCATGTTTCCTGCATCTAACCTTGACAGTAAATTGCATCACGATTGTCTTATGAATGAGTTTGTGGTTCATTTTGAAAGGATTGTTTTCTGATATTAATTTGAAGTCAAGTAATGGGATGAAATACTTAGAAACAAATTTGTTGATACAAAACATTGAGTTTCCACCTCTAGACGGACAGATAACCCCATGGCATATAATGTCACAAAAAGGACTGTACTATATCAAGCATTTAATGTACTGTTTGGTAAGAATAGTCCGCAGAAGTTGATGAATCAAGACTTTCTTGCTTATGAGAATAAGTGATGCTAGGATAGGAATTTGCTTTTTGAAAAGAACTACTAAATCAAGCATTTAAATATCTGATGTTTAACATCGAAGTCTCGCACTTTTCTTTTTAAGATATGATGTTAGGTACTTAAAGCTCAAGGGAGGAGTTCATCCCAAAAGACTAGTCTGTGGAAATATAAAACTACCGTCCCTACTCTGAGCGGCTGCACTTTAACACTTTGACTTAGGTAACCTTTTCCCAGTTCACCCCCTCCTAGTGGCTCTTACGGCGACCTACAATGAGGGGCTTCACTCTAATACTCTACTCTGCCTAGGTAGTCCTTTTCCAGGTCACCCATCTGTGTTGGGCCTCAATGAAAGACATTGATGTTATGTACCTAAGTCCAAGGGAAGAACCCAAATCCAAAAGACTAACATGTTGGATGAAAAAACCTCTTGCACAATCTCGAGATTGTTACATGTGAGTCTCCCACTATTCTCTAAGGTAGAAAACCAATCTGTTTTGATTTTGACTAATATTCTTTCACATCTCTATAATGTTATTTTTACAAGCATATTTCTTCAAGAAGCTAATTCTGCAACCATATCTACCATTTACCTCATGTCAAAAGCCAGGTTGTGTTCATTCTTTTTCGAATCTTAGGCCTTTATCTGCAAATGGTGATGTACTGGTTTTTACTTTGATTCCTTATGCTAACCGTTCGGAATTCCGACACAATGTGTTTTCCAAAAATAACTACATGACCGGTTAACCTGAGAAGAAAGAAACCAAAACATGAGTCTTCATTTATATGGATAAACAAATGGCAAAATGTTATTTGTGAGATTAATAAGACTCTCATATGCTCACAGGAGAAATTGATGCCCATTTTGATTCCACCATAAAATTCCTGGATTATCAGTCTATCACAACCAATGCCAAGCAGTTGACTCACTCGCCCCCACCTCAGATTCCTGCAGACCATTTCCAATACTTTTGATTGACCACATCATCAACTAAAACTGCTAAGTAACTTCATAACCTCCTTAAACTCTTCTTTCTTGCATCAACTTTCTTCTTATCTGCAGCAGCAACTTTAACTAGTCCAGCAGTATCCTTCTTCAATGCTGGAGTAGGGCCAGTGCTTGCAGTTGTCGGTGACAGGGGCAAAGCTGCAGGGGCCGTTGTGTCCCTCTGATCAGGGGCTGCAGCATTTGGCTGGCCAGCATTCAATACTGTTGTTGATTCACTAATTCCAGCAGCTTTAATTTTCAGCTTCGGTTTCGCATGAATGCCAGTGTAGAGCCTAGTACAACATATTACAAAGACGAGTGATTTATCGATACATATTACATAATTGCAGTCAAACAAGTACTTTCTTGCGGGCCATGACACTTATGCATCTCATCAATCTTACAGAAAAATAATGACAGAAGTTGACTTTCATGACAGGTACAGAATGAATTGAAAAAACCAAAAATGAATTCTCACCGTGCATGCTTGGCATATTCCTCATAATTTTCAATTAGCATCTTGCCAGCTTGTTCATTCAATGCTGATTCTGGGAATGGTTCAATCAACAAACATCTCACAACCTACCATCACAGTACATGAATAACAAATTAGACTAAAATCTTTGAGGAACAAGCCAAAACAAAAGCTAGATATCTTTCTGGTGAGGAAAAAGTCTAACTAAATCAGAAACCAACGTAATGAGAAAAATGTCAAACAGAAACTCAAAACCAATAGGGATTAGAAATAACTTCAACTGCAGAATGCTAGCCAGACTTACAATAAGAACATGTCGTAGTCCAAGACTTGGATTCCAGTCCTTTTTCAGTGTGTTGACGCATATCTCTCCATGAGATGAAATATTGGGATGAAAAATTTTTGTGAGAAAATAACCTACATTTTTCAAAGCCGATTACAATGACACGAACTGAATCAGGGTATCCATAAAAGCTCAAAATATTTCATGCAGGGTCCATAAAGGCACAAAATATTGGTAAAGAGCGGCAGTCAAGTATAACTAATGGCTGAAAGTCATCCAATGAACATTTATGATTTCCTGTATACTCTAAATCAAGTGTTTTTCTTCTGTAGCATATGAGCAATGAAATTGGAGATGAAAGAAACATCGAAAATAAAGGTATGAGCAAGCTTCCACTATTGAATAGTAGTCACAGCAATTCGATACGAGTGATTAAACAAACCAACCTTTAGGCGGAGAATGAGGGAAGTCATGCGACAATATCAACTTCATGCGGAAGACTCCATTTTCATACGGAGTACCAGCTGCAAAATCATTACGTTGGTTTATGATAAATGCAACATGCATGTTTCATTATTCTTAAAACTGTTCATTTTAACAGCAACATAAGCTACATACCAGGGCCTTCGATGTCAGCAAAAATGGTCGAAAAATCATCTTCATTAACAGTAACCTTGATACCCTCAGGAGGAGTTTCATCCAGACCTTTCAATTCCTTCGCAAGTTGC